>JAACNH010004100.1:0-25572 GCA_019447015.1 Hymenochirus boettgeri | reverse complement strand
CCCAGTTTGCTGTACCTGTATCAATAGTCCCAGTTTGCTGTAACTGTATCATAGTCCCAGTTTGCTGTACCTGTATCTAAGTCCAGTTTGCTGTACCTGTATCAATAATCCCAGATTTCTGTACCTGTATCAATAGTCCAGTTTGTGGTACCTGTATCACTAGTCCCATTTGCTGTACCTGTATCAATAATCCCAGTTTACTGTAACTGTATCAATAGTTCCAGTTTGCTGTACCTGTATCAATAGTCCCAGTTTGCTGTACTGTATCTATAGTCCCAGTTTGCTGTACCTGTATCAATAGTCCCAATTTGCTGTATCTGTATCAAAACCCAGATTCTGTACCGTGATCAATAATCCCAATTTGCTGTACCTGAATCAATAAACCAGTTTGCTGTACCTGTATCAATAATCCAAGTTTGCTGTACCCATATCAAACCCCCAGTTATCGTGACCTGTATCAATAGTCCCAGTTTGCTGTACCTGTATAACACTACCAGTTTGTGTACCTGTATCAATAGTCCAAGTTTGCTGTACCTGTATTAACACTACCAGTTTGCTGTACCTGTATCAATAGTCCCCATTGCTTGTACCTGTATCAATAGTCCCAATTTGCTGTACCTGTATCAAAACCTCAGATTTCTGTACCTGATCAATAGTCCAAGTTTGCTGTACCTGTATCAATAGTCCAAGTTTGCTGCCCCTGTATCAAACCCCCCAGATACTGTACCTGTATCAATAGTCCCAGTTTGCTGTACCTGTATCAATACTACCAGTTTGCTGTACCTGTATCAATAGTCCCAGTTTGCTGTACTGTATCATAGTCCAGTTGCTGTGTACCTGTATCAATAGTCCCAGTTTGCTGTACGTATCATAATCCCAGATTTCTGTACCTGTATCAATAGTCCCAGTTTGTGGTACCTGTATCACTAGTCCCAGTTTGCTGTACCTGTATCAATAATCCCATTACTGTAACTGTATCAATAGTTCCAGTTTGCTGTACCTGTATCAATAGTCCCAGTTTGCTGTACCTGTACTATAGTCCCAGTTTGCTGTACCTGTATCAATAGTCCCAATTTGCTGTATCTGTATCAAAACCCCCGATTTCTTTACCTGTATCAATAGTCCCAGTTTGCTGACCTGATCACTAGTCCTGTTTGGTACTGTATCAATAGCCCCAGTTTGCTGTACCTGTATCAATACTACCAGTTTGCTGTACCTGTATCAATAGTCCCAGTTGCTGTATCTGTATAAAAGCCCCAGATTTCTGTATGTATCAATAGTCACGTTTGCTGTTCCTGTATCACTAGCCAGTAGTTTGCTGTATCTGTATCAAAAGTCCCAGTTTGCTGTTACCTGTATCAACAATCCCAGTTTACTGAACTGTATCAATAGTTTCCAGTTGCTGTACCTCTATCAATAGTCCCAGTTTGCTGTACCTGTATCTGTAGTCCCAGTTTGTGTACCTGTATCAATAGTCCCAATTTGCTGTACCTGAATCAATAAACCCAGTTTGCTGTACTGTATCAATAATCCAAGTTTGCTGTACCCATATCAAACCCCCAGTTATCTGTACCTGTATCAATAGTCCCAGTTTGCTGTACCTGTATTAACACTACCAGTTTGTGTACCTGTATCAATGTCCCCATTTGCTGTACCTGTATCAATAGTCCCAATTTGCTGTACCTGTATCAAAACCCAGATTTCTGTACCTGTATATCATAGTCCAAGTTTGCTGTAACTGTATCAATAGTCCAAGTTTGCTGCACCTGTATCAAACCCCCCAGATATCTGTACCTGTACAATAGTCCCAGTTGCTGTACCTGTATCAATACTACCAGTTTGCTGTACCTGTATCAATAGTCCAAGTTTGCGTACCTGTATCAATGCTACCAGTTTGCTGTACCTGTATCAATAGTCCCAGTTTGCTGTACCTGTATCAATAGTCCCAGTTTGCTGTACCTGTATCAATAGTCCCAGTTTGCTAACTGATCTAAGTCCCATTGCTGTACCTGTTCAATAATCCCAGATTTCTGTACCTGTATCAATACTACCAGTTTGCTGACCTGTATCAATAGTCCCAGTTTGGTGTAACTGTATCAATGCTACCAGTTTGCTGTACCTGTATCAATAGTCCCAGTTTGCTGTAGTATCAATAGTCCCAGTTTGCTGTACCTGTACACTAGTCCCAGTTTGCTGTACCTGTATCAAAGTCCCAGTTTGCTACCTGTATCAATAATCCAGTTTACTGTAACTGTATCAATAGTTTCCAGTTTGCTGTACCTGTATCAATAGTCCCAGTTTGCTGTACCTGTATCTGTAGTCCCAGATTGCTGTACCTGTATCAATAGTCCCAGTTTTGCTGTACCTGTATCAATAGTCCCAGTTTGCGGACATGTTTCAGTAATCCAAGTTTGCTGGACCGTATCAATAATCCAGTTTGCTGGTGCTATATCAATAACTAGTTTGCTGGACCTATATCAAGAATCCCAGTTTGCTGGAACTATATCAACAATCCCAGTTTGCTGGACCTGTATCAATAATCCCAGTTTGCTGGACCTATATCAATAATCACAGTTGCTGCACTTGTATCAATAATCCCAGTGTTTGCTGGACTCATCATAATCCCAGTTTGCTGGCTGTATCAATTCCAGTTTGCTGACCTGTATCAATAATTTACTATTGATTATTTACCTATCTCCCTCTCCTGTCTCTATTTCTCTCTGTATTGCATATGTCTAGCACTCTATTTGTAGATATCTCCTGTATCTCTCTCTGTCAATATCTTATGTCTGTCCCTTTTGTCTATCTTTTTATATCTCTGTCTGTCTCTCTGTGCCTATCTATCTATTCATATCTCTTTATCTGTCTATTTCTGTTATCTGTCTATTTATCCCTATATATAATATATAAATATTTATATTATTCATAGGAGATTGCATTGAGTTTTTAGGAGATACCAATGAGTGGGGGTTATAGGATATTACATATAGGAAAGTTGTATATGTATGTGTGGGCATCTCACTATTACCATTTAAATGACCATCAATAAATCTATAAAGTAGTATAGCACTGACTTACATTACAAAATACATAAACTTACAATAACTTACTTAAAACATAAAAAATACATAAACATACTTACAGAGCTGAGATTCCTATTTCAAAATGGAATGTTCAAAATGGCAGTTTAAACCGCACCCTGTGTGCTCCATGTGAATACCGAAAGGAGTGTAATACAAAAAAGTTTCTGTCTGCTACACAGGATGTGATGTCTATTGTAATGGACATATACACAAAGCTCTTACATACCACCTCCAGCTGTAGGTGGCATCAGTGAGTAATAAAAGACAAGACATCCCTGCTCTCTATGGCTAGGAGGAGAAAAAGTGAAAGTAGATATGAAGTGGGTGGTGATGGGACTGATCTGTTTGGTGTGATCCCTTGCACAGGGTGATGATTGACTGCAACACAGATCCCGTGTATAAGATCCTGTTACCACCTGTTGGGAGGAGAGATTATTGGACAATTTACCTTATTGGATACAAACTCTGAGCAACGTATACGTGTACAGCAACTTACAAGGACACACAATATGCAATCTGGTCAAGTGGTGCACCATAGGCAAGGACTATTCCATTACTGCACATGTTATGGGGGAAACTGTTTTTGTTTGTTAATAAATCATTACAATGCTTACTGTTAGATGTACTTTGGGTTTATCTTTTAAAGAAAGTAGTGCATTTTCTGCTTGTGCCACACAACCAGAGTAACCCACTGTGTTCCTGCTACCATACTCATTCATAAAGCATACAACTAGATCTGGTAAATTGCAGCAGAGCAGAAAAATAACATTATTCATCCTGTTTTCTCTGTATATTTGTTCTTGTATTAAAGGACATCTCACACCCTTGATATTAATTTTTGATATATTGCAGGGCATCCCCTCCAACTCCAACTGATATTTTAGATGTGTAAAATAGAATACAAACTCTACTTACAGCCCCTCGCTCCAGTGTCGTTCTGATCTGGCCCCGTTTGCCGGAAATACAAGCAGGGGGCCGGACCAGCAGCCGCGGCTGTGATTCGCTGAGAGGCAGCCAATTACAGCCGCAACTGCCAGCAACAGAGAAGGCTGTGGGAGCGAGGATCTGTAAGTACAGTATGGATTCTATTTTTACACTTCCTATATGCTACATAAGGGCAGCCAAGGAGGATCAGGAGGGTGAGAGGGAGGGGGAGGGCTCCCCTGCACATGCCAGTGTCTTCTCAAAGGGCAAGCAGGAGGCAGGAACCCTTTGGACAGGAAGACAGTACTACTCCTCAGTTTCCTGGACTTTGGACAAGCACTGAGTAGTTTTAAATTTTTTTAAACTACTCAGTGGGGCCAGCAGTGGGTTAAGGTTTAGTTTGGAGGGTGGACATGCCTTTAATCTATGGAGGCTGCTACTGATAGTATTGATTTAAATCCTCCTGTACTTGTACCTGCTGATGAAACACCCCAATTAGACGCAGTAGATCTACTAGGCCCAATTGCCAAACCTTTTTTTAAAAACCTGATCCAATCAGTATCCTGTGCTCCCAAGTCATAACATAAGCAGCTATAAATGTGGCACTTGCCGTGGTGAATACTAATAAGTATGAACATAACATGTTCAGTTTCAACCATATAGTGTGGCAGGATTTCCTGGGTCTATTCTCAAACCTGCAGGATTATCCTATTTGGTTCCCCTGGATGCTGGTGACTGTCTGAGTAACAATTTAAAACATACCTCTGTAAAGATTCTATATCCATGTATCCACACATAGCAAAACTCAAAACACATAATTTCACTGTGCACCAACGGGCACACTTTTGCAAGTTTGCTATATTTATATTTTAATATATATTACATTTTCCAAACTATCCTCCCTACAAGGCCATGCCCACTCCCATGGCGGTTATTATTCTCTTTGTCGTTCCCCCCCCCCCCTCTAGAAAAATTTCTGCGGACGCCCCTGCCAATAGTGGCACTCGGTGCATCACTCTGAAATTGTTTCCCGTATCACTAATTCATATTAAAGGTAAGTATAATGTGCAGTTGTCAGGATAATGTTATATTATTATTGATTTATATAGCGCCAACATCTTCTGTAGTGCTTTACAATTACATGTATACATTCACATCAGGCCCTGCCCCGAAGAGCTTACAATCTAAGCACATTATTTGAACCATACAAACTCAGTATGTCCTTATGACTGTGGGGGAAACCGGAGTGCCCAGTGGAAACATAAACATGGGGAAACATACAAACTCCTTGCAGATGTGCTCAAGGGTGGATACGAACTCAGGACTTCAGCGCTGCAATGCATCAGTGCTAACCACTTGAGGATTGTTACTATATAGTCTATGAGAAATAATGTCGTAATTCGCCGATAACGCCGTAACACTTCTGCGGATCCTTAGCTAGGTAATAGCACACTTCTCCTATATGCCCCGCATGTCTGCACTGAATTTCATGTCTCTAGCTCAAAAACTGTGGGAGGAAAAAGGCAAAAAAATAAAACTGAAGAAGAAATAGAAAGAACTGTAATTTGGCTTTTAAGCCAAATTAATACTCTGAGGATATTTCACGTTAGTGTGCATTATGGGAAAAAGAACGACTGTTACAGAACTGTTACAGAACCTGAAATGTCAGCTCACTAATGTCAACAAAAGGGAATAACAAGGGGTAAAAATCCAAACTGTTTTTGTTTTTTTTTTAAATTGATGAGAATATTTAGAATAACTATGTATGCATAATATAAACTAAGAATTTTAAAAACAATGATATTTTCCACTGAACTTTCTCTTTAAAGACAGACATTACCCCCACCCCCCACCCCCCGATTTTACCCCTTTTGTTGAGGTATGTACAAAAGGCCAGACCATGCTGGGCATGATGCCTCTTGTATAATAATGAAAACCCCTTTTTAAGAGAATCAGAGACAGATTCTAATATCAAATTACTAGAAATATTGAATTTTTAAAAAATATTGAATTTTTATGCTAATTATTGAATGTCCAATGCGGAAGATTGAAGAAGCACGTGTGAGAAGGAAGTGACTTTATTTCAAGTATTGGATATTTCTGTGTTGTCCAAGACCATTTCCCAGGTCTCCAGAGCCATGTCAGTGACTTACCATTAACCTTATTTTAATTGAGTTTTCTCAAACTATTTGTCCCCATTGGGTCAGATTCATAATTTTCGGATGTCCACCATCTCTTGTGGTCAGTTGGGTTGAAAATCACCCTCCCATGTGTACCTTACTTTACTTCCAGCTCAGTCTAAAGTGGAAACTATTGTGCAGGACATATTGGTTTAAATAATGTCATCAAACTCTAGGATAGGAGTGGTGCACCTCTTGGTATTTTAATATTTCAAAACATCCAGAATTGTACAAAGTATTGAATTGAATTAGTTTCTCCAGCAATGAATACATTTTACATTACCTTATTAACTCACGGGAGATTCTACAAGATCTTCTCACATCCTCTTTTCTATTCCCTCTCTTTTTCTCTTCTCTGTTCTTTTGACATTGTTAAACAATCAAATGATGTCTGTCTGTTAACATATCAGAGCTGTTTCTGTTTGTAGACAATTATGATGAACGCTCCAACAAAACTGGTTTCATTGCAGTTTAACAAGTTTAACCTTCAAAATGATTGTTTCAGGGGAGTGGAATGGAGAAAAACAACGAATTATGTTCCTCTAACCGGCCTTCTACCAACCAAAGGCTATACAGCTACAAAATGCTCATAAAATTATTTCATTCTATTTAAGATTTCATGACGGTGGAGAGTAAAATGGTGTGTTTGTAACACATAAACAGTGTTTTATTACCTTTAGGTGAACATTTACTATACAAAAGTGAGAGACCAAAAAACATCGGGAGATTCAATAAAAGTTCTTATCGTTAAAAATTGTGTAATTTTGCCCCAACCAATCAAATCTTATTTACCATTTGAAAGCTAACATCTGATTGTGGCAAAATTAGCACAATTTTTAACGATAGGAACTTTATTGAATAAGCCTGAATATTTTTTCTTTATAAACTATTAATTAAAAACAGTTTTGCTTCCCCTTCTTTTTAAATAGAGACCTGCCTGTGTTGGTAACCTTTAAATGAAGATTTAGATATTCTTTAAATGAAGATTGTTCGGAAAATTTCACTGGCTAGATGGTGTTTAGATCATCGAATGTAGAGATGGACTAAAGACAAACTCTGACTTTTAAAACTTCCCAAACAACGAACTAGTTCTAAACTCACGGGCGTATTTTCGATATTTTTTGAAAACCCATGAATGTTGCGTTCTGTAACCCACGAATGTGCATTCGGGAACCACACAATGTAGTGTTGGAACCCTCGAACTTACCAAAAACTCAAACTGACAATTGCCCGATCTAAGGAAGGTTAGTGTTTATACACAATATAAAAAATTGGGCTGTTGTACATCCATATTAAAGTGCAACTAGAGTTCTGTTTTTTGTATGTTTAGTGTTTAATAGAGATGTCCGAACTTCGCAAAATCCGGTCAGCTCGAGGATCCGGGAATTCAAAAAAATTCAAAAATTCCCAAACAACAGAACTAGTTCTAAACTCACGGGCGTATTTTCGATATTTTTTGAAAACCCATGAATGTTGCGTTCTGTAACCCACGAATGTAGCATTCGGTAACCACAAATGTAGTGTTTGGTAAACCTCGAACTACCAAAAACTCAACCTGACAATTGCCCGATCATAAGGAAGGTTAGTGTTTATTCATATATAAAAAATTGGGCTGTTGTACATCCATATAAAGTGCAACTAGAGTTCTGTTTTTTGTATGTTTAGTGTTTAATAGAGATGTCCGAACTTCGCAAAATCCGGTCAGCTCGAGGATCCGGGGAATTTTCAAAAAAATTCAAAAATTCGCGAGTGGACCCATTAAAGGAAAAATATCCTCGAAATTACGAGATTTCCCATATTTTCGAAAATTACTATTTCCGAAAATACGAGTAATCCTCGTAATTTCGAAATTTTTTGAAAATACATATTTACGGAAATAAGTGAAATCCTATATTTCGAAATACGAGAAATCCGCGGTTGCGAATGGGATAAATCCGCGGCGGATCCGGGTTCGGACCGCGAACCGGAATCCCTAGTGTTTAAACAAGTTTTGGTTATAGTACGTGTTCCCCAGACTATTTCCTAGACCTCAGAGCCATTTAAATTTGAGTTACCATTGCTATTTAACTAGAACATTCCAAACTTCCCCCCCCCCATAGACTTTAATGGGTTTGTTAACGAACTATAGAACTTTTAGAAGTTTTTTAATTCGAAAACAAACCAAACTTTAGGAAGTCCACCCAGCTCTATTCAGGAGTAGGTTAAAAAGTTGGACTAGGGCTATATAACTCCAACACTATGTAACTATGCAACTATGAATTAGAGACAGCCGAAGAGTTCTGCCTTTCCCCTTTAAAGGCAATTAGGTGGCCTTGTTCTAAGTGCACCTGTAAAGTATTTTGTGTGAAGATACTGAACCATATAAGCCTGTTGAAGAGTTAGGCTGGGTACACACCAGCCAATATGTTCGACCGATTCCCGGCAATTTCGGTCGGCCGACATATATTGGCTGGTTTTGGCGGGCGGCCATGACCAACATCGATCGGACGTGTCGGTAAATTCCGAACGATCGTGCGGTTCCCTATGGGACCACACAATCGCTCGCTCATTGGGCCGTGGACGAATTTGCGCGACCATGTGTACCCAGCCTAAGTGTAACACAACAAAAGTGCTTAAAGGTTGTAGATAACAGAATTAGAGAGTGGCACATCAAAGTATGTTTACTGAACTTTATCACATCTGTATCAACACAGCATTTTTAAGAGGGGAACTCCATCCCTTTAAAGCTGATGGGAAATGGGAAGTTGCCAAAACATTGCTGCAGGATCACCTGATGAAGGGGGGGGGGGGTTAACCCTGACAAGGTGTTGGTGTGGTGGTGGAATAACGTTTACTAAACTCCCTTTGGTATGCTACTATCCATGTTGTGCTATTTGATACTTTGATACCCTGGGGTAAGGGTAGATGTGTTAGTACTGCACCCCAGCATTGGATGTACATTGTTACAGTTTGTTTTAGGATGTAAAGGTGTGTTACATTTTACCAATAGGGTCATATGTCTAAAGCTGGCGGTATCGCTTTTTTTAACGTTCGTTAATTACATTTACGACTACAATCGTAAATAAACTAACCCGGTTTATAACGGGTTATAAACTAACAGGTTTATAAATATGGCCCATAAAACTGTATGATTTAAAAATACTTTTTTAAATGCATCTCTATTTTTCACAATTTTTTTCCCCACAAAAAAATAGGAACATTTTATAAACATATTAAAATACATTTTGTGCACCAAAAAAAAAAGAACAATAGTCAAGCTTCAGGTTTCTTGGAGGTGTTAAGCTTCATTAAACCACAAAACAGAACCTTCTTATGGAGTATATAGCAAGAAAAAAAGAACACATTAACATTTTTCAAATGTTACAAGTACAAGTTTAGAATTTTGTATGATCTGTCCCCTTTCATTAGATACCAACTCAAACATCTTGCATACTGTTGTTAAAGTGCCTGTTATCAGTAACACTTCTTCATTGCTGTAGCTGGAATGGGGATAGTTGGTATGAGTGAATTGCATGGTGGGAAATTCTTTCTACCAGTGCTGCCTTTATAGTGATACTGGGCATGCTTGCCCTCACAGTTGTCAATTATTTAGGGAGGGGAAAACAAATACTGGATTGAAGTATGCAGCAACACACACCACATCAGTAAGTGCTGTTATTTATTACATATTAAGTTGATGCAAAATATTTTTTTCCCCCATGGACATTCTAATGGCACTGGCACAGACACAAATAAATAAAGGAACATCATTTGGCACTAAATTGTTTTTGCGGTGTTTTTTTTTTTTTTTTTTACAGATTTAAGTATCTTTTACTTGCATTTACATAAGAAAAAAAATTCCCTCTCAATTCCAAGGTTTAACATATCGACTAAAATATGTCTGAGCCTTATCAGGTATTAAAATTCAAGGGCAAATCTAACCTCAGGTTTCACACCATACAATAGACTCTTCTGTGTCATGACTTGTTTATTTAATAATGTCCAACATGCAGAACCAGCGAGTAAAAAAATGAGTCTACTTCGACTAGGCTCACACATACCAGGATATTATTGTGAATAAGTATACTTGTTACTGGTTTGCTGAATGTTAAGCTCCACCCTCTGAGATTTCCTTCTGCTTTCTCCTGGTTGAGCCTCAAACGGTAATGCATCCCTCCAAGTGTACCGATTTTCCCGGTATTGTGCCGTTTTTAAAATGGGAGTACCGGGCATAACAAAGTACCGGCTTGTACTGGGTGCCTGGCATGTGTACCGCCGGATCATGTGTGCGCAGTCACTCGGCTGCACAGAGCTACCGTTTTCTTCTTTGGAATGATAAATAGTGGCAATATTAGAGATATATTTAGGGTGGAGCTAGATGTTTGGGGGCGGAGTGATGGGCGGGGTTTGGGCGGAGCAAAGGGTGTGTCAAAGTGTACCTTTTTTTGTTTTGGAATGTTGGAGGGTATGGTAATGCCTGTGAGTTTCATGCACTTCCTGCTTGAGCCTCAAACAGTAATGCCTGTGAGTTCCGTACACTCTCCTGCTTGAGCCTCAAACAGTAATGGCTGTGAGTTCCGTGCACATGCACTTCAGGCATTATCGTTTGAGGTCAAGCAGGAAAAAGCAGTGGAAATCTCAGAGGGGCAGAGCTAACATTCAGCAAACCAGTAACAAGATGTCAGCAACTTTCAAGGCACAAAGGTAGGCTCGGAGGGGCATAGGTAAAAAAGAAAATGGCAACAGTCTTTTTAAAGCTGCAGCTTCCAAATGAACATCACTTGATTTTACCGTGCACTTATCCTTTAACTGTGAACGAGTATACATTTCGACTAGGCTCACACATACTGGGAAATATCTGTGAGTGAGGATACCCTTCGCTAGGCTCAACATACCGGGATATTATCTGTGAATGAGTTTAATTTTGACTAGGCTGACGCATACTGGGAAAATTGTGAGTGAGTATACCCTTCGACTAGGCTCACACATACCGGGAATTATCTGTGAATGAGTTACATTGACTAGGCTCACAATACCGGGATATTATCTGTGAATGAGTATACATTTTGACTAGGCTCACACATACCGGGATATTATTCGTGAATGAGTATACATTTTGACTAGGCTCCAACATACGGGATATATCTGTGAATGAGTATACATTTCGACTGGCTCATACATACCGGGTATTATCTGTGAATGGTATACATTTCGACTAGGCTCATACATACCGGGATATTATGTGAATGAGTATACTTTCGACTAGACTCACACATACCAGGAATGGATTATCTGTGAGTGAGTATACCCTTTGACTAGACTCACACATACCAGGAATGGATATTATCGTGAGTGAGTATACCCTTTGACTAGGCTCACACATAACCGGATATTATCTGTGAGTTATGAGTTACCCTTCGACTAGGATCACACATACCGGATATTATCTGTGAATGAGTATATATTTCGACTAGGCTCACCATACTGGAATATTATTGTGAATGAGTATAACCTTCAACTAGGCTCACACATACCGGGATATTATCTGTGAGTATACCCTTCGACTAGGCTCACACATACACAGGAATGGATATTATTTGTGAGTGAGTATACCCTTTGACTAGGCTCACGCATACTATATTATCTGGGATTCATTTTTTTCCCCCATTGTAGAGAGGAGGGTGCTGCATGCAACGTTTTTCAGAAGCAAATCAGCCGAAATCGCCAGTAAAGTGCTAAAAAAAAAAAAAAACAGTCACCAAAGTACAGTAGTCTTACTGTTTACTGCTAATAAAATACTTAATTAAATGATCATTATAAAGTTTTCGGAATTGTGCTGGTCTGTAGCAATCAGGTATTTTTCCGAGAGGAAAGACATAGCATGAACTTAAAAGCTATTGTTATTTCCCGTTTATCTGGGAAGGTAATGAAATCATTTCTAAATAACTTGAAAGCCAATTGAAGGGTATTAAGACCACCTGCCGCCACCACTTCCCAGCAGCCCCTCCCAACCCCATCCCAGCTCGTGGTGAACATATGGAACAGGAGGCTAGGAGGGGCTGCTGGGAAGGGGCCGCAGCAGGTGGTCGTGGAGTTGGGAGGGGCCTGCTTGCGGGGGGGGCAATGGCGGGGTGGGTATGCAGCGGCCACCACCCACCACCGTGAGGTGGGTGTGCCTCCCGGGGCGGGTGCGACCACCCGCTGTGATCCAGGGGGATCGGCCGTTTTACTTCGCCACCTTGAAGGTGGTGATTAGTGATGCGTAACAGTTACCGCCGCTTTATAAATAGAATCGTGGAAGTTCCGATAGGTGCCAAATGTTAATGATATGTTAACTTTTCGGCCCGTTTTCCCCCATTAATAAATTGCAGAAATTAGTTTTTGCGAAAATGGTGGGAATAACGGCCGCGAAAAGTTAACGAGCATTATAAATATGCCCCTTGGAAAATATTCATGGCATTTGCCATATTTTGAGGAATGGACATCCCAGCAAATCACCCCAAGCTCAGTCTGTGCAATTCTACATCTCAGACTGTACAGGCCTGAGTTAGTCTGACAGTACAAGTAGAAAACAAGTATGACTTGTGTGGTAGGGTCAAAGGAAAAGCATTTCTCACTAAAAAGAACATGACAGAGATGCTTAGGTTTTTACAAAGTTGCTGTAAGAATGATGACCGCACACATCCAATTGTGCAAAGGGTCTAACCCATTTATTCAAAGTGAAACAAACCAAACCGTTTGGTTGTTTCACTTTGAATAAATGGGTTAAGGACCCTTTGCACTAATTGGATGTGTGCGGTCATCATTTCCTATACTTACCTTACCAAGGACGTGGCAGAACGTTCCAGTGACCAGCACCACCAGGAAACCAACTAGAGGCACATGCTAGTGCCCAGGGTGTGCAGTCTCTTTTTTATTATAAATTTTACAAAGTTGCATCTAAAAACAACTACAAAACTTATAAAAACAGTGGCCTTCCAATAGACATCATCATAATAATAATAAAACAAGACCAAACTGGTTTGGACGTAATGCACAGGACAACCTTAGGCAAAAACCAAAACACAAGAAATAAGCTCTTATCCTCTTGTGTATGCCACAAAATACTTACTCCTCCTGTACCCCCACCTAATGTGGTAAGTACTCATTATGGAGCCTAAGAACACTTCTACTTGACTTGGCCAGATGGGGTATACATATTAATACATCCATTTTATGCCAACACACTTACTATGGGACAGGGCGGATGTCTTGTGAACAAATATGAAAATCAAATAATGTTGCACATGTAACTCCAGGTATGATCAACTGGCCCAGCACCTTCCAACTAGAATGGCCGAACTTTCGAAAGTTTGTTCCGTTTTGAACTTCTAAAAAGTTCGAAAGTTCGAAAACGGACCCATTAAAGACGATGGGTCCAGTGCAAACTTACCTTCAGGCCCCTGGGACCTGGGAGATGGTCTTGGGAACAACGTCCGTGTGCAGGGAACAGCATTAAAACCGGACACGTGCGATACTTCCAGTTTTCGCGTGCCGCTTTCAATAATCCAATCAGATTTTCCGATATCTGATTGGTTAAGTAAACCATGTAAACCAAGCATTGAAAAATTGGCCAATCAGAAACGGATTAGGACTTTCTGCAAACCTATATAAAGAGGTGCACATCCTCCGCGGAACTCAGATAGATGCCATCGTAGTAGATGGATGAGAGAAATAAGCGGTCTAGCAACATCGGCTCCGCTGAGGCCGGCGTGCCAGCGGGCTCACTGTTGGCCATAACAGTGAGCCTGTATGGCCTCCGCGACCTCAGTGGTGTTAGTGTCACTGACCCGTGACCTTTTGCTTTAAAAAGGACTTTTTGCAGTCCAAAACATGTCACAATAAAAATATTTTGTTTTGCAGTCTGGGGCTTTTCACAGGACACCAATCAGCTCATGCGCATGGTAATCTTCATTGCTGCTATGTTCAAGCTTCACAGAAACTTGTACACTCCTATCATAGATACATTATGAGAGAACATCGGGAGACCCTTTGGAATTCCAGCCCCATAAGAACAGACTGAAGGAGGAATTGGGGGGGCGGGGATCCCTTTGAGTAAAATATCTGTTTATAATTAACATACCCGGTACCTAGGATGCAGAGTATCTAATATCTCTTTTTGAAAAACCTCAGACACAATGGAAAAGTCAGAAACTTTGGACTGAAAATTTGAAAATCACAAATCAAAATGTCCAATATGAACACTGAAAATTAGAAAATGGAGATCGAAAATTGTGAAATTTTTGTAATTTCAAATCACCACACAAATTTACAATCACAGATGTAAAACAAACACAATTTTCTATAAACACACAACACTCAACAAATTCTAGTCATGGAAAACTGGGGTTCCGGGTCAGTTTACCATAGCAAACAAATACCCGGGATTTGTAAAATATTTATAAGTCCGCTCAAATGGACTTTTAAAAGTGTATGTTACCCCAAAAACAAAAAGAAGACTTGGCGCCTGCCCCATAATTTCCCACCAGCAAAAAGCTTCAACTAGTATCCTAATGTTCATTCAGTCACCATCTATGAAGGTACCTGTTTGTTTTTAAAGCTGTACAATCTCTTAAAAGCTACACCAGCACAAGAAGAGTTGTGTAAGCTTGAAGAGCAGCAGTCAGTCATTGACTGTGAAATCAGCCACCATAGGCAATTATTTCAACTCAGAGGACAGACAGAAGGGGCCAACAAACATTGGGATGAGGATCCAGCTTCAGGAAGCTTTCTGCGGGTGGGTAAGGGTTTGTGGTCTTGTGATTAAGGTAGGGTGTGAAATCCGTATATCATTTTTTTTTTTTTGAGCATGTACACAACATCCTAGTTTATAGGTATAGCAGGGTGTAGGGAAATTCACTGCACATCATCCATCTATCTACTACAAGAACAAGCCAATAGTGCCAGTGGGAATAATTTGTTGTTTAGTATTAGTATTGTGGTATAGCAAAATGGCTTTAAATTAAAAACAATCGGCCTTGTCCTCAAACCAAGTCCTGTCAATTTGACTTTGTGGTTGTTTTGATATACAATGACCTGGGTGTTTGTAAAAATTTCATAGACATGTTCCCCATAGATTTCTAGCTCACATCAGCGGTGTATTTACAGTTATGTTAATATAGTCAGATTTTTAAGTCTTTCGAGTGATATTCATCTTTGCTTCTCGACCTTTTATTTCTTATAAATTATTTTCAGTTTCAAAAAGGTTTTCAGTTTCTTTTAAATCAACCAATATCTATAGTTTATGTAGTGTCTTTTGTTAGATTGGGGTAAATATTTTCATTATTTTTTAGTGCATTGTATATGTTGGGGCAATACTGTTTGTAGAGATGATCTACCAGGTGTGTTACTTCCAGGAACCACCATTTTCTGTTCTTTATTCATAAATTCAGAGGTGTAAGGCATGGGAGTTATCGAAAGTTGGCACTTTGTCCCAACCTCATAATACCGTTTCCAAGCTGGGTAAGGTATAGGATAAAAAACGCTGGGGATTAGAGCTTAAGAAGGAGATATTCCGCATTTAATATCCTCTGTAGACACAAAATTGGGAATCTCACAGCGTTGTTCTAAAACACGAGTGAACAACTGTGGGCCTTGATTCCCCCATACAGCTCCATTATATTCTGACAAAATCTTCCATGCATCTCCATGAAAAACTGTGATGTGTCGATAGTCCAAATACACCATTGCTAGAAAACTTAGAGGATTGAGCCGCTAGAAAATTCACATCTGGGATGGGGCGCATTGATGATGTCAGTATCCATATAGATTCCACCGTATTTCCAATCAAGGCTAATCTGCAACCATCTGCGCTGACGTGGGTCCAGTATGGTTCTCTTTTAGGATCAACCTGCAAAATATAAAAGAAACATACCGTAGGGAAAGATAATGACTGGAACCAATATAGTTAATTCTTAGTTACTAAACAGAATTTTCTAATTACTTACTCCTTCTGAAAAGAATAAGTGTAAAACAACAGTAGAAAAATCTATAAATCAAATGATCAAGTACCAATCCAATACTAGAGATCAAGTCTATAAAGATAATTCAGTTCAGGACATAAAAATATTATCATAGCAAGCAATTATTTTAGCATTTCCATTCACACAGCTTCCTCATTTAAACTAGTGACTTATTACATTTATGAAAATAATAACCAAAAGGAAAAAAATAAAAGACCTACATTAGGTCTGGTCAAAACTGACAATGAAATAATGTAAAAATGTTCTTGAAATTCCAAAACTAAAGATATACAGACATCCCTCCCCTTTTTCACTATCCTTTTATCCCTCCAAAATTACTCTTCTGGCTGGATGACACTGAAGCCTACCCGAACTCACTAAGCTAGGGAGAGGACAGTACCTGCAGGGATCTCTTTACTGCCACAGTCACGCAGGGGCATCTCTAGTGTTTTTGCCAAATTTTGAATGCAGCTCTATGTACCACTAGGTGCCATGAATTGCCTCACCGCAACCAGGGTTAGGTGTGCGTGTTAGAATTTGGTCATTTTAAACTTCACACCACGGTAGTATTTATACAGTTCCTTAAAAAGTCACTAATCCACACATCAAAATTACATATAAGATGACCTTGTGCAACACACACAGATGGGTACATATAAGATGCCCAAATATTGATAAGAAGGCTAATTGTGGAGCGATGTAGGACAACAGTGCACACAGGTAATAACTATATAATAATAAGGCTCTACACTTTCAATGGGGTAGCTGCAGCGGCGAGAACCTTATTACAGTCACTCAGGTGCATCACTGAGTGACTGAAATAAGAATTCTCGTGACTGCAACCACTCCCCGTCCCTCTATAACTCCATCAGGTGAAGTTGATTTCCGGATATAAAGTGTTAACCAGCGTTTTCTATTTAAAGTTAAAGTATTGACCAGGTTACACTCCAGTCTCTCCCCCTCCCATCTGGATCCTGTCACAAGATTGAACTACACGGTAGATAAGGAGCAGTGTCTCTTATTTACGGGTCAAAATTGGTCCAGCTGGTGGCTGGAGCTGCTCCTTATCTTCCTGTTGTGTTCAATCTGTGTCAAGATCCAGATGGGAGGGGGAGAGGACTGGAGTGTAACCTGGTCAGTTACTTGCATTACATTTAAATAGAAAACGCTTGGTTAACACTTGTTATCCCGGAAATCAACTTCACCTGTATGCTAGTATACAGGGAGGGGGAGTATATACAGGAAGGGGGGGGGAATGACAGGGAGGTGGGAGGTAGATACAGGGAGGGGGCGGTAGATACAGGAAGGGGGAGACAGGAGGTAGATACAGGGAGTATCTACAGGAGGGGGGCAGATGAGTGAGTGAGTTGGTTGGTTGTGTGCTGCCGTTTTTTTTTTTTTTTTTTTAGGTATTATGTAGAATGTGCCTTATGTATTATATGGAATAATACGCTACCTACAGAATAATATACGGAGATTACTTCACTCGGATTCCCTGACCTGTATAAAATATATGGTCAGGGTAGTTCTGGTGGCGTAATCTCCTTATATTACACTGTAGGTAGTATGATCCCTTATATATTCAAAACAGAGACAGAAGATATAGGTACACCCATTTGTACGTTTTATTGGTCACACATAACAAAGCTAAATAAAAAACCCGCCCCTTATAGTATCAACCAATAGAAAAAGGGTTCCCTCTTTAATTAGACGAAGGGAGGTAAAGGAGCATTCATCTCGCATACCCTTTATTATCCTCTTTTATACTTATAAAACAACTTAGTGCAGAGCTGCAGGGGGGTAAAAAGATCTTAGTACAGCTCTGTGCAATGCATTTCTCAATAGTGTGCCTATCTGAAGGTATAATAAACTAAAAGCAGAGCATCCAGCTCCACATTTTGTTTAACACCACAATCAGCACTGACTAGAATGAGCTAGAAGGAAATCCAGCTTGGTGGGCAGTGGCGTAACTAGGACTCACCGGGCACCCGAAAAACTGTGATAGGGCTACGATATGATAGGGCTATGATATCGCTACTTTATCTTCAGTGTTTTCTGTAGGGAGGTTATTTCTGTAGTAAGGAAAATATGATGTGCCCCCCCCACCCTGGTTCTCCCCCCTGATATATAGACTCCTTTCTATAAAAGAAGTGACATGAAACAAAATTCTAAAATCTTATATTACAAATGACAGGAAAAAAACAACCAGGGAAATGAAAAACTCTGACGTTAGGAGAAAGACATAAGGTGAGTGATAAACAAAAAATAGGGGGAGTATTTAATATATCAAGTGTCCGAAATCTGTGGGAAAGTCAAGGTAGGGCCTAGCATCTTTGGTCCTCATCTTGGATACTTTAATAAATACAAAATAAATATTGCAGTGTGGTGCCTTCCACTGAATTATTTTACTGAATGAATAGAACCATCTAAATTTTCCTTATTTTACCTTTTATACATGGCAATAGTGGAGTGCCAGTAAATATGTCCTCCATTCTCAGGGGGGGGAAAAGTAAACATTGTCAAATGATGAGATGTTGGGAAAATCTTCTTTGCTTCACTTTCTTCATTTACTCCAGTGCATATCGGCGGCAAACCTTTCATAAGTAAACCACAGACCTGTTACTGTACACACGGGCTGCTGATTCCAGCACACAAGAACCAAGGGGAGAAGGTTTCACCTATCAGTAGTCTCAATAAAATTATACCATTTTCCTTGGCTTAGAATGTCTGATAGACGCACTGCTGGTAGTTTTTCACCTCAGCTCTCTCAGTTAAGTTTTTAAAGTCTCCGTGGGTTGCTTGTTTTGAACATATTATAGTGTCTTGATCAAAATCACTGTTTTTATTTTTTTGTGAAAAAAAACAAGCACGTCATGTAAAATGTGGAGTGCTGACTCCAGGGGTATCGGTAAAGGAATCCACCGGTTGCTATTAACAGCGTAGGACAACAGTTTAAGCCCTTGACATTTCTGTTAGGTTGGAGAACAAAACTGCAGAAAAGATCACAAGAAAGTTAAGCATTATAAAAGGATTCTAGAATACACAATTCTGCATTAGTTTTTTTATACAATCCTAGGTAAACTTTTCCCAGTAGGCCAAGGCCAACACTATGGCGGCTGACAAACACGTGCTCAGGCACGTCCACCGTCCATTTGTGCTGTGATTCGCACAATAATCTGCAACGGTGTGATGTGTTGGCTATAAAACTGGTGATTTCATTTGCCACCGAAAACAGATTACAGAGCATGCAATATGGCCACCCACATTGACATGTACTGTGCTGCGATTCTCACATGCTAAAGATCGTCGGTGCAATTGTTAGATGCTAGTGAGGCCTAGCCATAAAGGGAAAAAAGTCATCACAGAGCAATCAATAGAAATTCATCACTAAAAGGTCTTACTTATTTTACATAAGCTTCCTTGTACTTATAGGAGAAACATTGAACTACCATAACTATACTCACTAAACAACTTACATTTTCTGAAACTACAATCTGAGACAATAAAATGGTGTGGTACTCACATATTTATTGTGCTGCTTGTCATTAAATTATTACTGTTTAATGAGTGCTCCTAATGCCCCCCACCCTCCCTTACTCACTGCCTTCTTGTAGTGTCTGTGACACTTATAAATTTGCACAGCCTCACCAAGACTCTGCTCTGTGTACACATATCCCTCCCCTTTTTTCTTTTCTTCTGCTGACTCACTAAATGTTGCAGAAAGGTGGCTGGCAGGCAGGCAAAGAGGTCAGGGATGGGTCACATATTATAATTTCTACTTCTGGAGTGACAGGTCTTTCCTGAATGCGGGGGATTTCAATGTGATTTTTTGCAGAATCTACAGCTCATTTAAAATCTAAAAAAAGTTTTGGAGCAACAGGATCTTTCTGTATCTAAAGGTATAGAGATAAAGACCTTTAACTTCTTACTAAACTAGAAAGTTCAATGACAACTTTAAAAGTATAATGCAAATAAACCACAATGTACTTAGGCTTTTAGGCTTTAATGTTTAATAATGGTTGTAGCTTAGCTGTGAGTATGGGACTTTTTTAATGCGTATATTTTCAAATTGGAAGTTCTGGATCTATTGATAAATGGATTTCAGAGTTTAATCAATGACGTGCGAAGATTTTGATAAAAGCTTTTTACAAGCTTATTAATAAATGAAGTTTGGTAACTTACTGGTAGATATGGCTCAGGCACCTAGGAAAATAGTCAGGGGAACATGTACGAATCACCAAATCTTAAATAAAACAGAATTTCAAAACTTCCACATGTATATTTGGGATACTTTCAGTAACCTTGAAAGTATCCTCAGTCATGTAGAGTTAAAAAGATAAGGGTTATCCTGTACGGATTCTCCATGTATCCTCCACAGAAGGTACAATAGATAGTTAGACACAACTATCCACTACATATAATACAAAATAAGATACTGGAAGAAAAAAAGCTTAATTAAACAGTAATATTCCTTTAATATAAGTATCCTGTTAACAGGTTCATAAAAGTGAAAAAAACTAAGGTACCACATAATACAATTCAATAAGATCACCAATGTGCATCTATACAAAATAAATAAGATGGATCGAATAATCCTAAAAAGTCCAAGCTGCCAGAAATGTTTCAAATGGGGATGTGTCCTCCAAATAAATAAAGTCCAAGCAACCATCACGCTTCTACTCCATATAGTGAAGAACTACCCCCAAAATCCCTGACTTCCCCTCTTACTAATGGCTTACACACAATCTTAGGTGGATCCATATAAGAACCGGTAACTACATTCCTTTCACTCTCATTCAGCGAGGTGACACGCGACATTGTCCAAAGAAGTCAGCTAGCAGCGTGTCTAGGACTGCATTTTCTCAAGACCTGCAAGGTCCTCAAGAGATTGACAGAAACTGTATGGATCCACCATTGTGATGAATACCAATATTTTGTGTATATGTATCATGTTCATATTGAATGAATTATGTGTTTTGGCATATGAGGTCTGAGAGCTAAAACAAATAACTCGAAGATGGCGAACTTCCAAAAAACTGGAAATTCAAAATCTGCGAATTTGCCATTAAAGTCAATAGGGGGAAAAGTTTGGAAATTTCCTCCTAAAATAGGGTTAGATACATGGCGGCACTACACTGGGGCACAATTGGGCATGTTCCTCGGTTCCACAGCTGCCCCAAGTGCCCCTTCCAAACCGCACTGCTTTAGAATGTGTGGTTCCGGCCATCTGTTGTCCCAGCCAAGCAAGTGTAAGTAATAAAAAACTTTAATAATCCCAACATGGTCTGGCCAGCGGCAGCCTACATACAGCCAACAAGTCCCGGATTTTTAAATCAGTCCGACAATCCTAAGTCCCCGGGAGTCCGCATCCAAACAAAGCAGCCTGTAACCAAACAGCCCTGTCTGGATCTGACAACTCAATCATGAAGGTACGATCGGATTGGGTGTCATGTGACAATGCCAGTCTCTCTGCTTCTACTGACAGAGGAGGTGAGAGGGGGAAGTATAGAGAGCCAAGGCTGTTGCGATGACTGTTTCTCTTTCAAAACTTGTCACCAGAGTGTGTCTGCATGGCTAGGAGGTAAGGAGTGCCCATAGCATCCGATAATGTGCTGTCTGACATACTTGGCAGGGGATCAGTGTTAGTGTCCTAATAATCGAACTTCTTACTGGAGGTGGGGTTTAGGTGGGGGGAAGGGGACTTGCCTGTCTGTACTGAGGGACGGGGAGATTTGTTCATCTGTAATAAAAAAAAAAAATTCAGAGGTGTTCACTTCCTGCATGGGGTTAAGTGGGAAGGCTGATTGCTATCCAGTGCTGACCTGTATTTAACAGGGTTTACTTCTAGCCCTAAATATATATAGAGAATTATTTATTTTAATTTTATTCTTAGCACTCTGTATTATCACTGCACACAACAAGAAAATGCTTGTAAATTGTAGTCCCTCAGCTTAGACTATCTTTCTATCTATCTATCTATCTATCTATCTATCTGATCATCGATCTATCTATCTATCTATCTATCTCTCGTCATCTATCATCCGTCATCTATTATCTATCTATCTATCATCTGTTTATTTATCATCTATCATCCGTCTATCTATCTATCATCCGTCTATCTATCTATCATCCGTCTATCTATCTATCATCCGTCTATCTATCTATCATCCGTCTATCTATCTATCATCCGTCTATCTATCTATCATCGTCTTATCTAATCTACGTCTATCTATCTATCTCCGTTATCTATCTATCATCCGTCTATCTATCTATCATCCGTCTATCTATCTATCATCCCTCTATCTATCTATCATCCCTCTATCTATCTATCATCCCTCTATCTATCTATCATCCCTCTATCTATCTATCATCCCTCTATCTATCTATCATCCCTCTATCTATCTATCATCCTCTATCTATCTATCATCCTTATTATCTATCATCCCTTCTCATCTATCATCCCTCTATCTATACTAAGCAATGATAGCAATGGTAACTACTGTACATGGCTCTGGGACCTGGAAAATGGTTGGGGAACATGTACAAATATCCAGAAATAAAGTCACTTCCTTCTCACGCGCCATACTGTCTGCCTGTCTCCTGCCTGCGTCTCCTGCCTGCCTGCGTCTCCCTTCATAGAAATTGCATTGAGTTTTTAGAGGATACCAATGTGGTGGGGGGTATAGGATATTACATTGGAATGTGTATATGTGTACTACTCACTATTACCATTTAAATGACGTAAATGTTATATTGTCTTAAAATCAGTAAATGTATATAAAGTATAGAACTGACTTATATTAGGTACAACACAAAATCAAAATACTAAACTATTTACAGAGCCTGAGATCCCTATTTCAACATGGAATGGTCAAATGGCAGCTTAAACCACACCCCTCTGTCTGCTCCATGTGAAAGGAAGTGTAATCCAGAAAAAGTTTTATGTTTGCTACAAGGATATGATTGTAGTGTAATGGACAATACGCCTGTGTATAAGATCCTGTGTATAAAACCCTGTTACCACCCTATTGGGAGGACAGATTATTGGACAGACCAATTTACCTTATTGGATACAAACTCTGAGGCAAACAGGGTAGGGTACACCAACTTACAAGGACACACCATAAAAGCCTGGTCAATATTCAAAGTGGTGCACCATAGACAGGGAAACCCCCTGATTGCTGCATGTTATGGGACCAGTTTATGTGCACTGTCTGCTTTGTGCCAGACCACAGAGTAACCCACTGTGTGCCATGCTACCCATAAATCCTTCCATAAAGCAGTGCTCTGGTACAAGTTGGTGGCAGATAAAATATAAGCAATCAACTGGATTGCACACAGGGCTTCTATTTTTTGTATGCAGGATTGCCTGGGTCTACTCTCAGATCTGCAGGGTTATCCTATTTGGTTCCTCTGGTAACAGTTTAAAAATATACATATGTAAGGTCTATATCCACACATAGCAAAAACTATGCCTTAGCCAGTTTGTAATAAAATATATTACTTGCCCCGTGTATTCTGGATGGGCACTGGGAAAATGTAGAGCATGTTTGTAGAAGACAGTTTTCGATAAATGTGGTGGGCCCCATTTTCTTCACATCCAAAAATATTATTTCCCTAGAAGAGTGGGACATTGTTAGTTTCATATTTAAATCATTAAATTTTTTAACTTTTTTTACCCAGTCTAATAGCTTTTCCCTGGCCCTTTCCAACAAAGAATATCATCTATACCAGAGTGCACCCATGGACACCATAATTTGGTGGAAAACACCACTTCTTTCTTCCACCACCACAAAATAAATTGGCTACGCAGGTGCACCACTTGGCACCCATGGCGCTCCCTCTGGTCTGTAGATAGGTATGATTAAATAAAAACACATTGTGAGTCAATGTGAAAAGTAAGATCTAGTAAAAATCCATGCAACCTGTATTGCCTGCTTCTTCTGTTTCGAAAGTATTAACATCAATCAAAGATCATGTCGTATACTTGTTTAGAGTGATTTTCAAACTTCTAGGGTGACTAAAATGCATCCTTCTTCAAGGGTTATTGATATCTTTATTAACTTTTGGCAGAATATAAACATGGGTGTCACAGGGTTCTCAGACACCAAAAATTCTGCTACTTTTTAGATAATCACGTTCTATTCTATGGCATCATCCAGATCTGGATTAAGGCCTCCTTATAGCCTCTATAGGGTTTGAGGCAAGATTTGATAATTAGTATCATTAAGCAATAGTTCAGGTTTGTACCGTGTTAGCCATAATAAGAGAAGAAAAAGTGAGCTGTGATACCTTTACTGGCTAACTAGATAAAAAACACAATTAAGCAAGCTTTCGGGAGTCCTAAGCCCCCTTCATCAAGCTGGATGTTACAAAAGAAACTGAGAAATCACAAACTTATATACACATTGGGACAGTAAACATTAAACAAACGACCACGTACAGATACAGACTCGGGGGGCGGCTGCCCAGTAGTGGAGGGTGCATGGGCACAAGTAGATAGCTGTAATAATGCAGAGACTAGTGTCCTTTGAAATGGAAGTGTCGGCTTACGTATGCAAAACATGTGACATACCTGCTGTGAAGTTGATCATGGTGTGGGGTGTTGAGCGGGTGGTGATGTAGATAGTAATTGCCATAAACACACATGTTTCCCTATGCCATGCAGGAGTTACCATTACGAATGATTGCCCAGTCGGGATTACTTTGATTTGAATTTGTAGTCCCATTCTAAGCGTTTTGATTGTGAAAATTGCCCATCAGAATGGTGATCTTGAGGTCTTTATACTGTGGCAACAAAGTGCTTAGCCACAGGGGCATCCGTGTTATCCATGCATTTAATTTGATATTTGTTTACAATGTGGCATATATATTTGGTCTGTATCTGTACCTGTTTGTTGTTTACTGTCCCAATGTGTATATAGTTTGTGATTCTCAGTTTCTTTTGTACATCCAGCCTGATGAAGGGGGATTAGGACTCGCAAAAGCTTGCTAATTTTTTTTTTTTATCTGATAAAAGCCAGAAAAGGTATCACAGCTCTACTTTTCTATCATTAAGTAATTTATATGCTACCTCCAAATAAAGCTCCCCAGACCACAAACCAAATTACCTCCTTTGTCGGCTCACTTACTCAGGAAATCCTGATGTGTTTGTAGGGTCTAAATGGCAGCCATTCATTCAGAGAGTTTTGTTATCATCGTTTTGTTGTAATAGTCCCAGTTTGCTGTACCTGTATCAATAATCCCAGATTTCTGTACCTGTATCAATAGTCCCAGTTTGTGGTACCTGTATCACTAGTCCCAGTTTGCTGTACCTGTATCAATAATCCCAGTTTACTGTAACTGTATCAATAGTTCCAGTTTGCTGTACCTGTATCAATAGTCCCAGTTTGCTGTACCTGTATC
>JAACNH010004099.1:0-25573 GCA_019447015.1 Hymenochirus boettgeri | reverse complement strand
TACATATGTTCCGACCATAGTAAATACGTTCCCACCATAGTACATACCCCACAGTACATACATTCCCCCCATAGTACATGTTCCCACCATAGTACATACATCATAGTACATAAGTTCCCACCATAGTACATACCCCATAGTACATACCCCACAGCACATATGTTGCCACCATAGTACATACATCATAGTACATATGTTCCCACCATAGTACATACGTTCCCACCATAGTACATACCCCATAGTACATACGACAATATTTAGTCTTTTTTAAAGATTTCCTTCCATTTTACTTGGTCTACTTACGCCTGTACCCAGCACTTGACAGGTCCAGTAGTATTGTATGTGGAATTGTGCCATCACATAATATTAAATAGCATGGCAGCTAGCTTCTATACTGATAAATACAAAATGAAGCAGCTAAATTTAGGTGATCTATCGTATGCCGTACTGGTTCACTACATGTGAACGGAAAAGGGATTGTCTGCTTGTTAACTTATAAACGCGAGAAATATTTTTACAAGAAAGAAATGACGAAAACAAAAAATATTTGTACAGTTATTTCCAAAATATTTTTCAACTACATATTTATTATTTGAGCCAATTTTTCAAGGTGTCTTGTCACTGCAGATGTTTGGAAACTACAACTCCTCTTACTCTCTACTTAAGGGCAACTAATGTCCTTTAAAACTATACAGAATTATGTTAAAGATTGCCTTCTGATTCTGTATTGTTTGAGGCTTTAGTTGCCCTTTAATGGACAGCAGAATTCCCATACAGTAGTTCAATACAGTAATAGCTATACTGGATTTGGCTATACTGTATGGGACTAAGTGTTAGGAATTCTGCTGTCCATTTAAAGGGAAACTAAAAGCTCAAAACAAAAAGAATCCGAAGGCGGAGTAGTGGTCATTAAATAGATATATATATATAATGAGATATATAATTATATAGATATCTAAGAGATAATATATATATATATACTAATATACACACACACCACAATACAAGATTGGTGGAAGCACTCCAATTAGGCTATTTACAACTACATTAGCGGAAGTGCTACAGATCTGGTCAAACATTATACAAACATTGAAAAAAGATAATCAATGCACATTCTTGGGCCCATACAATATCATATTATCTGCACACTGGCCATTACTTTATAAACAAGGGTTTGGTAGTTTAGCTATACATTACTGTGATCACATGAATGAAAAGCTTCCAACCACATCAAGGGTAACCCCTTCATTTTGGTTTGTGCGTTGTGTGTGTGTGTGTGTTGGTGTTTATATATTCGAACACGCCGCAAACTCAGGAATATATTTGCAAATATTTTATGACAATTCATCAGGCCAATCAGCCATTTGGAATGTTAGTCCCTTTTTCAAGCCAAGACAGACAGCCATGTTATAACACATTACATCAACTCTTTTAAACACATGGGACCATTTAAGCCACTCCCACCACACTGATGTCATGTCTTTCTTAACCCATTAAGCTCTTTATCATAAGAGTTCTTAACCTCATAACCATTGCAATACCATGCAGATATGGACCACAGGATTCACAGATACTTTATACATAAAAACATTGTAATTCTATTACTCCCTGTGGGAGAAAGGGTCTCCAATTTATGGATCCACCAATTCCCTTTTTAAGGATGATCTCGCTTGTATCCTTTCACTTCACACCCACTGGGTATATGCCCTCCAAGACCATGAATTTTAATTGGTCTTTTTAAAAGATAATGGTTGTTATACCATTTTTCCTTTAAAAAACAGACATCTCTAAAAATTAATCTCTGTATAACTGAAAGTCAGATCAACCTAACGTTTGGATATAATTCATTTAACCTCTCGAGGAACTGCATGAGGCCCTCTTGCAGAAAGGATTACAAGGGAGATTCACCTTAAAAAGGGAAAGTATGGTGGATCCATAAATTGGGGACCCTTGACTCCCGCAGGGATAAAAATAGAGATTACAATGTTATTTAGATGTATAAATATCTGTGAATCTGTGGGTCCTTATCTGCATTGTGCTATTGTTACTGATGGTTAAAGGGAATGTCACCCTCCCACATACAAAGCCTTACCTGCTTTAAAACACCGATAAGCAGGACTTCGTTAACTGAAATTTCCAATTTGGCTCCCACAACTGAGCTATTCTTACTACAAGCTCCTCCTGCTCCACCGCCGCGTCTCTCCACTTCCAGGTAAGGCAGTCGTGTCAGCTGATGTCATGGCCAATCACTGACTGGCCTTTCCCGGAGTAGTCTCCATTGCGGCTGCACAAGAACATAAAAAAGAAACACAGCAGCCGCAGTGGAGACTGACTGACGGAACCCGAAGCGGATAGGGAGTGGAGCGATGGAGCGAGGGCTTGTGAGTATAATAGCTCCAGTAATAAATAGCTCATGTGTGGAGCCGAATGGAAGATTTCAAGTAAAGAAAGTCCTGCTTATCGGGTGTTTTTTAAAGCAGGTAAGGCTGTGTTTGTGGAGGGTGGAATTCTTTAAGAGCTCTTATGATAAAGAGCTTATGGGGTTAAGACAGACATCAGTGTGGGTGGGAGTGTGCTTTATATGGCCCCAGTGTTTTTAAAAGGATTGTGATGTAATGTGTTATTAAACATGGCTGTCTGTTTTGGCTTACAAAAGGGACTAACATCCCAAAACTTCGCTGGCTTGTATTGGCCTGATAGTATGTCAATAAAATATTTGCAAAATATGGTGCGGGTGGTCAAATTGGATATGTATGGGAGCTAACCACACCATACAGACACGCCCCCGCTACTTTGAAAGGGAAGTGGAGTGCTGCGCTACAATATACAAAAGACATGATATATATTATAGATATATATATATATGTTATTTTTTTAGAACAGATGCTACAGGGATATAAATCCCCCCAAAAATACTTACTGTATTATACAGTTTATCAAATTCTGCATAGCGACGGAACACAAACCACTTCATTTAGTCCATAGACACTATAACTTTTGTAAACCTGTTGAATATATATAAATTGAACCAATGGTGTGTTTTCAGAATACATAATTTAGACTTTCCAATATAGGTAACAAAAGTCCATATGCACACTATCCCCAAGAGGGTGCAAAAAGTCAATTCCCCTACTTCAAAGGGACGAAGTACTGTAGAGTAACAAGAGACTGGCACTCCAAAGGAACTGTTTATTGTGAGCAAGCATCAACAAATAACACAATTTCGAGGGCTAACACATGGGAAGGGGGGTGTTACCCTCAAAAACGTGGTTGTTACTTGGTGAAGCTTGGCTCACAAAATAAACCGTTCACTTTGGACGGCAAGTCTACTTTGTTTCTCTTCATAATTATAGACTTTGACTTCGTTGCATTATTATGTATAATATAATCTATCTCCACATGACAGACATCTGGGACACATTAGCCCACTTAAACCCATACACAATTAGTATTGAAATAAGGACTGATCACCTGTGCTTTCTAATCTCATAGTGAATCTGAACACAGCACCATGCCAACCCGAAAATGACCATGTACCCTGAATCATAGATAAAACTGTATCCTCCGTCTGTACAATTTAAGTTACGTGTATCCAACACTCCCAGCTATCCTAATGCTTTTTTGAAGATGTTTACCATTTGGAAATTTATTTTAGGTGATTGTGTGTGAACTGGTATCAATAGTGATGTTGTTCCATGTTGCCCATGTGTGCCTTAGCAATCTGGATGACATCACAAAGCAGCATTTATAACAATTATATCACATTTTGGACAATCATTTTTTGCCTTTTTCATTTCCCCCATATGTTTGCCTCAGAAAAAAAAAGTCAGAGTTTTGATTTTGTGTAACTACAACCAACCCCTGCTCTTTTGTAACAGGAGTATTCCCGAAGCATAATGCGATGTGTAGTCTACGCTAGGTATACCTGGGAGATAATATTTGTCCGACTGACTTTTAATAAAAATATCAGTGGTAATTTTTTTTGTTGCGATTATGACCGATGTGTGGTGGAACCTTGTACCATGGAGATAAATTTCGGCCAATCATGTGTGGTCCACATCGATCTGCCGTAATATCGGCAGCTATTCTTCTGTCAGGGCCAATATTTCGACCTGACCGACTGGAAAAAAAATGGCGTCTATCACATCAAAACATTGTCCCGTGTGTACCCTTATTTTTCTGCACTACACCAATATAAATTATAACTAGGTCAAAAACAGGTCAAACTTTCTTATAGCTGTAATAACTATGAGACCGTTTCTAAGCCTGTACTTTACCCTTAGATGCATCTAATGATGACTGCTTCCCACTGGCCTGACTCAACCATAGTTCCTCTATCAGGGTGGGCAATTAAATTTCACAGGGGGCCACATGAGAAAACTTTGGTTGATTGTCAAAAGGGCCAGACCAAAGGTTCACTCAATTATCATTATAGAGATTGTAAAACTGGGTTTATAAAAAATATACCTGGTTCATTGGATGTTTATACTAGTTGCAATTTTTAAGAAGATGTGTGATATTTTAGATTCATTCCATCAAATTCAACTAATCAATTGATCAGGTCATAATTTTTTTTAGAAATAAACTTATACAAATAAATCAAATATCCAATTGATTTTTTTTGGGTACAGGTCTAGTATTGAGGGGCCAGTCAGGGGCAACCAAAGGACCGCATGTGGCCCCCAGGCCTTATTTTGCCCAGGTCTTCTCTATCCTGTATACCCAACTTCTGCACAAAAAGGTTTAGTACATAGAAACAAAACTATACTTTATACACTCAAAGGAACTTATTTGTGTAATCTTCTCACAAATATCCCAGCACCTTACTAATAATTACTTACAGTAAACCTCTTTTGTTTTCTCGTTTGCTCATTATAGCTGGGAATTGTGACACATGGGGCAATTGTCCTCTGTTCCATTAGGGAGAAATTGTAACAGTCAGAGCAGGAAAACAAAGTCGATAAACAGAAAACAACTTTATTGGCCTTTAGTGATAATCTCGCCTATTCCTTGTAATGTGTGATGTCCATTACGCAACTGCAGAACAGATAAAGAGATCCCAATGCATTACATAAACCAGTGCTGCTGCATAATTGTAGAGACATCTGCTATTAAGTGCTATTTCCTATCATTATCCATTTAGTAAGGAAGAACTAATTAAACCATGGTTTGGATTCTTTTCCCCCCTGCTGTTCCATACCATTTAATACAGAATTCTGGTCACTAGAATAAGGATATTGGGTGCAAACATCTGCGTGAAATGTATCTGCTTCATCCAATCAGATGACCTTTTCTTGGGTACTGCTATGAAAGGTAACATAGGGGTTATGTTAATTTGTTCTAATTTGGAAAGTAAAAAAGAACACCAGGAGAAGATGGTTGTTGTATTATTTGATGGATTACTCAAGGCTAATGTAGAGGACAACAGTTTATTTGACAATTCTCTCAGGACACTACAGACAGTGGTGTGCGTGTGGATTGTAGAGATATATATTTGTACAACAATAAAAATACATCAGACCACATGGCTGCTGGGAATCCCACAGTACAGGGATTCTTGTCCCCTGCAATTAGCATAACAATGTCTTCCCCTAGCAATGTTAGTTCATCTATCAGCTAGCATGACCCGTAAAATACACATTCCCAATAAACTTTATGAAGATCGTTCTTGATGACCTTTTTCCAATTTTAGAAAAGAGGTTACATTTTTACTATGAGTTAATTAATTGCAAATAAAAAAATATATTTATCATATAAATCACACATATGTAGCACCCCCCCATAGCCAATACCTAAAACCACAAGCTCTTAGATGTAATACCAGACAGGCATTCTGTATCTGATCCTCATCACTTATAGTTTCATCAGGTAGCAGTAGTCATCCATGTTGTGAGAAATACTGCCACTATAAATAAATGACTGCTGATCCCAGAGCCACCTCCTCTGCTCATGTGTGATGTTGCAATGAGCCGTGTGCAGCTTAAGAGGGGGCAACCTTTAAAGAAAGGGGACTGGAATACCAGGCTGCCTATGGGTATATATGTACATCTGAAGGTAGCCATACACATGGCTAATCCCTGACAAATCCCATCCTGGGATTTGCATAGTATCGGCAGGCGGGAGAACGAAAGGGCCAAACAATGCAGACGGAAAATGTTCTTCAGTGGGTATCTGCTCCCTTTACTTTAGTGAAGGAGCTGATAGGATTGTCCCCATGATGGTTCATATGAAGTATAAACGGAGAATTATTAATTGTTTTTGAGAATTGGGCAAAATCATCATCAGATTCGGATGGAAGGTAAATATAAAAGGATACCATATATATCCACTTACACCCACCAGGGCCGGCCTTAAGATAAATAACCACCTGTGCTAGATCTGTGCAAAGAACCCCGAAACACACACATACACTGCTGAATGCTGCTAGCCTTGACCTGCTTCCAATCAAGTTCACCGCATTCTGTCTTTCAGTATTTGCAGTGTGTTTGTATATATTGTGCGTACATCATACTGTAACACGTAACGCACTAAATGCACAGACAGAACAGAACAGCATACAGAATATCTTAGTAAGGTATACATGTGTTGGGGCTTTGTCTGGTGGGGCTAGCTGTGACATACATTTGATCTCAGGACTGTAACTGGGGGGGCTGTGGCACTGATGCCAAACTTTGATCTAAAGGTCCTTGACCTGACACTCCCTGCTGGGGCCCCCCTGTTAGCAACCTGTGCGACCACACAGGTCGCCCATATCAAAGGCCGATAGAGAAGATTAGGGAGAGCCATTAATTGGTATCTATCGTGAACTGACAAAACTATATGGAACTTTGTTTAAAGGGCATCTATAGTGGGAGAAATGAACTTTTTTTTCTTTCCATGTGTTCTATAATTCCCCACAACCCCCAGAGTGTCATCACTTTTTTCAGATTCCCCTCTCTGTCCTGAGATACACCAGTTAGAAGAATACGTGATTGCATAGCTCTACTCCTACTTGGACTGTCAATTAATCCCTGTGACGTGATTCCCCCTCCCTGCTCTGTAATAAACAGAGATACACGCATTAGCAGGGGGAGAGAGATGCTTTGATGGTAGATATAAGGCTGCACTTGACCCCCCTTATTAATAGCTATAGCTTCACTGATGATGATGGGTCACAAGAGAGAGAGATCGTAAACTGTACTGATCCCTTCTTCCGTGTCTCCAGGACAGCTTGCTTTCTATGGCCACTGTGCGTGGGTGTGTTTTTCAGGATGTTGAACTTTTAACTCCTACTGCACATGATAAGCTTGTCGGTTAGCGGAGTTGAGACATGGAGGAGGTAACAGGGGGAGGGGGAAGGGGGGAGTGCTGCACACAGATCTGGCACCATGGGTTAAACATCTATGTCACGACAGAGATAGGATTAAGGCAGCACGAGTACATGATTTAACTTTGCAACGGGGCAAGTGTTTTTTTTCACTATAGTGCCCTTTAAGGATACACTATTATATCCTATAGCCCTCATCAACATCAGGAGATTGCCTAACAAATTTGGGCTTACTTCCCGTCTGTGATCCATAATCTTTCTTTGGAGATCCGAAAGTAGACGTCTCATGTTAAATTTTTAATGCGATCATAAAAGGAAAATTTATCTATCATCATGAAGGGGAATATGATTTTTTGAAAGATTATGGTAAATGCCTTACGCAGGTTGTGATATATGTTATTAAGTGTCCCGCTGTAAAGGTTACGTGGTTCAAACAAAAAGAGAAGAATAAGCTTAGGGAAACATAAAAGAAATATATCAAAGATACTCCAGAATCCAAAACACATGATACCCCATCTCTAGACATTCCACCATCAAGGCAAGCCTCCCAATTGTGGTGGCAAATTTTGAAGGTGGTTAAACAAAACACAGAGAAGATATAAGACTCAAAGGTAAACCTGGTGGATTAATTATTTACAAATAAGTCCAGCAGGTTGGAATGAGGATTTTGATTGATCGTTTTTCCTTCATCTTTACAAGGATGATATTCTGGGAGTGAGACATAAATTGTATTGGTCACAATTTATTTCTTTTAATGCAAATGTATACTGATTCTATGTATTTGGATCTTAATTAAATCTAGTGTGCCAAGGATATATTAATAAAAGGTGTAAGGGCTTGCCTGTGTTCTTGGGCTGGGTACACACGGGCAGATTTTTCGGGCCAATCAACAGATACTTGTTGTATTGGTCAATTGGGTCTGTGCTGTTTCTGATGTCGCCACGGGCGATGTCGGTCGCTGTTCGTCCAATCGGGTGTTCAGACGTGTTGGTAATTCATGGCCGATCGTGCGTTTCCCTATGGAACACGCACACTCGGTTGCACGAACTGTATTGGCAACGACAGACCTTTGTAGCGAATGCTCGTTCGGGAAATAGTCCTCTCGTGTGCACCCAGCCTTAATCTGCAGCCATCAAATGGTTTCTAAATGTAGTAGACTGGTAAAAAGGTAACATCTAATGGTGTGAGGCAAATTAACAGACATGTTTGGCACCTCTTACTGAATTAGCCTGATAGTGTCCCCTTATTTACAGTACACTCGATCTACTGGCTCTTTCTTGCAAAACTTCCTGAGGTCATTATGGATATTTTTGCTTCAAAGACTTTGATTGAACATATGGGTAAAATTTAGCTCTTCATGAACTTTATGCAGCATTCCACTTTTTATGGAAACAGTACAAGGACACTTTGAATCACATGTGGATGTATCTTTTATCAGACTCAGATTATGTGGATTTGAATCATATTTTTTTTTCAAATATACAGCATCCATATGGCATTTTTGTATAAGTAATTAGCATGTACCATGTTTTAAAGGGACACTATACTGAAAAAAATTACTGCTCATCTTAATCTATAATTGAATACAGGTAAGTAGCACTTACTCTGATTTGTGTGTGTGCTGCATGACTTCAATCCAGTACACATTTGTTTAGGAGCAGTATCCCCCCCCCTCTTTTAAACACTCCCACTTCCATTCGACCTGACTTTTCCCCAAACAACTGTCAAGCCTACCACAGCATTTCAAAACTCTGTCACCATTCCAGCTACAGTAAATCTACTCACAGAAGAATAGTTTATGAGGAACTTGATTGTCAGCTGAAATTAAAAGTTTTAGATTGGATATCTAAAGAAATGGGGGAGATCAACAAAAAAACGAACAGTTGTGGTTGGGAAGAATTATAGTTTCCAGTTATGGTCAATTTAAAAAACCTATTTTTTTTGGTATAGATGCCCTTTAAAACCCTTGATGTTACAGAATGGTTATATGGTGGTATGGTTTGTTTCATTGTCAGTACTTTGGCATGTTGGGGTTAATATTAACACATAAGTGTATTTTAGCTGATCTTAGATTTACAAATAGCTTTTCAGATTAGTCCAGTCTGACATTCTACTATTTTTCATCTAAAGAGCTTCATAAAGACAGAAACACATTCCGGGCATTCACTCCTTTCAAATGAAACCTAAACAATTTGGAATGGACAATGTGGCCACATGTATCAACAGAATCTACTGAAAATTTGAATGGCTGCTTGGAAAAAAAAAAAAACGGGGCAAAAGAAACTACCGGATATATCGAGTATAAGTCGATCCGAGTACAAGTCGATGTACCTATTTTTACCTGAAAAATTTTGAAAAACTGATTGACTCGAGTATAAGTCGAGGGTAGAAAATTATCACCATTACTGCCTGGACAGCAGAATTCCCTTACATAATCCCATGCTGTAAAGCCAAATCCAGTACCAGTAAAACTCCCAATCCATGGCACTCCAGATGTTGGAAACTACAACTCCCAGCATGCTTGGTGCTGGGAGTTTCAGTTTCTAAACATGTGGAGTGGCAAGGTTCAGTAAACTTTTAATTTAGCTTACCTTTATTTACATCTCCTGACCCCCATATAGTAAGGGCATCTGACCCCATAGTTAAAATGTCACCTTAGAGTTGTAGTTTCAAGCTGTCATTTGCACTGTACTAGTAGCTGTTTTTTTGCCCCAAACTGAGGAGACCATCAGATTTACAGCATCCAGATAGCAGTTACAGTGCTGAGTGAGTCCAGCAGCCAGACTAGGAAGCAGGAAGTGTAAAGGCAGATCAGCTCCTGTAACTTCTATGCAGGTTAACACAGCGCCACCTACTGGTTACTATCGGCAATTGCAGATTGGATCTAAATTAGGACTTGACCCGAGTATAAGTCGAGGTTAGGTTTCAGGCTCATTTTAAAGCCTGAAAAAATTCGACTTACTCGAGTATATACGGTAAATAAATTACCAAAACGATATAATAGAAATGTAAAAAAGAACTTGCACTTTAAGCGCGCGTCATTTGCCTTTGAATTAAAGACAGCTTTCCAAGAAGATATAAAGGTTTCCTATGGTGTTGGAAGATGGCAGAAGATCCTCCTTCAGCATGGGTTGTTGCAAAGCAATACTTTAAAGCAGTTTACTTTAACTGACGGGTAACTGCCAGGTACAGGTACATTTGTTTTTGTACAGCATTCCATGTGTGAGTTAACAGGTTTTAGTTTAAGAGCTGGAAATATTTCTGCATGAAGTCATTTGAGGTAATGATAAGTTCACGATATCTGTAAAGTTCAGTCCACTGTTTACGGACAGAATTAACTTCTTGTTCTGTATCTATACTGATACTATTGTCTTCTAAGGCTGCGGCCACACTAGAAAAGCACAGTAGTAACGTGCGGGAAAAGCGTCTTTACAATGCAGGTATTTTACACACGTTATTGCCTAGTTGTGGCTCGATTTTCTCAATAATTTGTTACCATGTTGACCGAAAACATATTGCAGCACAAATGAGGCCACACACATGGTATATCATTGGATCGAAAAATGCAATCAGAAGCATGTCAGAAACACACAAGTGTGGTCTGTTTGCCTGGAATGCTGCACCGCTGCAACACAAATATTGGGTTGGTGAGCAACTGATAATCATGGATAGCTAAGATGGTAGCATAGTTATAGTAATAATAAAGACGATTTATCTAACACAACCTTAATAGTCACTCATTAACCCTACCTAACAGTTGATAGTGTGCAAAATTGAACACTAGTTTTTATTTTATGTACACTTGTGAAGGTTCTCATTCATCAGGTCATGGTATATCTTTGATTCAATTAGATCAACTGGACTGAAATGTAGTTCTTGAAGACGTTTCGCTAGTCATCACGAGCTTTCTCAATTCAGAATGACTTGTACAAGAATCTGTGGCAATTATGTACCCTAGAAAATCCCAATTAGCATATCACAGCCAGGTGTTAAGGGCGTGATTAGATAGTGGCTAAGAGGTGTTATAGGAACGCCCAGAGTAGGTGTTAAAAAAAGCATTGTACATGGCAGAAGTTGGTGTCGAACCCCCCCACCTCTATTTAGGCTTGGTTTCTTTATTTTCACATAAATGGCCTCTTAAAACCTCTCTTGAACCAGTACGTTCCTTCGCCAGTATGTTAACATTACAATCTTCAAAGGTATGTCCTTTATCTTAAGATGCAGAACAACGGCTGAGTCCTGACCCGAGGATTGGCTCTTCTGGTTGGGCCATACGTTGATGCAGTGCGTTTGGTCTCCCCCACATAAAAATCAGAGCATTCTTCACTGCAATGCATGCATATATGATGTCGCTTTTCGTGTTTGGTAATGGGTCTTTCGGAGGTACCAATTGCTGCCTCAGTGTGTTGTTCGGTTTAAAGCAGACAGGTATACAAGTTTTTTGAAAATTCTTCTTAATTTCTCGGAGACCCCTGCTACATATGGGATGACCATGTTCTTCCTCCTGTCTTGCGTTTCCCCTTCACTGTTGGTATTTGTGTTCTTTCTTCCTTCTACTTCTTTTGACAAAGGCCCAGTCTGGATATCCACAAGTTTTAAGGGCTCCTCTGAATGTTTCATTTCTTTAGCCTTCGCCTCTGTGCTAGTGGGGATGTTCTCGGCTCTGTGTTGCAGGGTTCTGATGACACCCAGCTTGTGATCTAAGGGTGGTGGGAGTCAAACATCAAATACTGATCTGGTGTGTGTGGTTTTCTGGAACCTCTACTTCCAGTTTACCATTTCCTTAACTTCTACCAGCAGTCCAAGAAAGCCAGTTTGTTGTTTTGTACCTCTTCCTTGTGAATTTAATGTTTTGGTTCTACCGCATTAATGTGTTCTGTGAAAGCTTGTACTTCCTTCTGGTGGATTTTAACCCAGGTTAAATGGTACATCCGAAAGACCCATTACCAAAACACAAGAAAAGCGACATCATAATGCAGTGCAGTGCAGTGAAGAATGCTCTGATTTGTATGTGGGGGAGACCAAACAGCAACTGCATCAACGTATGGCCCAGCACAGAAGAGCCAATTCTCGGGTCAGGACTCAGCCGTGTATCTGCATTTAAGGATAAAGGACATACCTTTGAAGATTGTAATGTTAACATACGGCGAAGGAACGTGACTGGTTCAAGAGAGGTTGTAAGGAGGCCATTATGTGAAAATAAAGAAACCAAGCCTAAATAGGGTGGGGGGGTTGACACCAACTGTCTGCCATGTACAATGCTGTTTAACACCTCTCTGGCGTTCCTATAACACCTCTTAGCCAATCTAATCACACCCTTAACACGTGGCTGTGATATGCTAATGGGATTTTCCAGGGTACAATATTGCCACAGATTCTCTGTACAAGTCATTCTGAATTGAGAAAGCCAGTCGATGACAGGAAAACGTCTCAAGAACTACATTTCAAGTCCAGTGATCTAATTGAATACAACAGATATTTTATGTACAGTTTATTGCAGGTAATCTGTCCTCATCCCACTTCCACTGCTTCCTGGTTCAACACTCTTGCAGCCTGCAAAAACTGGTCTTCTCTTTGCTTGCAGAATAAAAAAACCTTGTAATAAAAATGATTCCCTATTCCCCTTGACTTTAGATACTAGTTAACATTGTTCCTAAATCATGCTAATATTTTTGATTAAATGGTATATAGCTAAACGCTCGATTTACAAGATCATTCTGGTGGCCAGCTACTAAAGGGGGCCAGACATTTTGAGGTGGTGTCCAATATCGGTAGTTGGTCAGGCATGAGTAACAACTGTCTGGCCAGCTCCAGATCACCCTCACCTGTAATAAAACAGATTAGCTTCACTGTGAAGTGTGAAAAAAGGGAGATATATGGGCTAGGCCACACTTGTGCATTTTAACACACGATCCAATCGCAGTTGTGATTTGATTGTATGGTCACTAGGTGCGCGGTTGCAACTCACTTTCAGAGCGCACGCGATCACCATATTTTCTGCAATGCATGTGATCTGAACCGCAACATTGTAGAATCCAGAGCAAGCGCATATCAAATATGCACTATTGTGATTGGGTGCACGTTTCCCGTGTGATAGTGAAGTTTGTAGCGTGGCTACACCTAAAGGGACAACCAGAAAAGCTCTGGACCTAGACACTTCCTCGATAGATATATATATATATTTTGGTATATATTATTATTCAACCCCCAATGTGTAAAGGGTTTTAGGGAATTCAGTGTGCATTTGTAATTGTGTTCAGAATGAAATCTTACAAGGACTTTTTAAAGAACCAAATGCAACTAAAATGACATTAATTGTTTTTGTAATACAATATTAAATTTTTTTTTTGTGATTTCTTCATTGACAAAATTAGTCCACCCTTAAAGACTACCACTCTTAAGAACAGATGTCTATTCAAGTGTTTTCGATCAGGTATTGAAAAATTGTGGATGTCAATGAGCAGCAATCAAGCATAATAAGCACCAACGGGCAGATTTAAAATGACTGTGATACTTGGCTCTTCTAGACATTTACTGGTTGTTTACAAACATGGTTGAATTCAAGAGAATGGTCCAGGAAGACAAGAGAAGTGGTGATTTCTCTTCACAGGAAGGGCAATGGCTATAGAAGATTGCAAAGATGTTAAACAATACCAAGAGACACATAGGAAGCATCATTCGCAATTTTAGGCAAAGGGCACTGTTGAAACGCTACCGGGTGTGGCAGAAAGAAGATGCTGACTTTGACTGCTGTGCGGTACCTGAACCGCAAAGTGGAGAAAAGTCCCGTGTGACGTGAGGAACTGAAAAAGATTTGTCAGATACGGGTACTGAAATTTCAGCTCAGACAATAAGGCGCACACTGGTAATGAAGGCCTCCATGCCAGAACTCCCAAGCGCACCCCCTTGCTGTCTCCAAAGAATAAGAAGAGTCGACTGCAGTATGCCAAAAGTCATGTGGATAAACCACAAAAGTTTTGGGATCGTGTTCTGTGGACTGATGAAACAAAATTAGAACTGTTTCGGCCCATGGATCAACGCTATGTTTGGAAGAGGAAGAACAAGGCCTATGAAGAAAAGAACACCTTGCCTACTGTGAAGCAGGCAGGGGGTCAATTATGTTTTGGGCAGTTTTGCTTCGCAGGTACAGGGAAGATTCAGCGTGTGCAAGGTACCGTGAATTCTCTCAGTACCAGAGAGATATTGGAAAAAAATGTGATGCAGTCACAAACCTGAGGCTTGGGAGACGTTGGACATTTCAATAGGGCAATGATCCCAAGCATACCTCCAAGTCCACTAGAGCATGGTTGCAGATTAAAGGCTGGAACATTTTGGAGTGACCATCGCAGTCACCAGACTTTAATCCGATTGAGAACCTCTGGTAGGACTTAAAGAAAGCAGTTGCAGCGCGCAAGCCTAAGAATGTGACTGAACTGGAGGCTTTACCCATGAAGAATGGGCTAAGATACCCGTAGATCTCTGCAAGACACTTGTGTTAAGCTAGGCTTCACGTTTAAAAGCTGTTATAACTGGAAAAGGATGTTGTACTAAGTACTAAGAATGAATGTCACTTGGGGGTTGAATAAAAGCTGATGTGAGCACAGAAAAGACATTTGTGGTTATTTCATTATAAATGTTATGTTATATTTGTCTGATTACAAGTGTCTCTTTGTTTAATTGTAAACAAGATGACTGAAATGATCAAAATCAATGTCAAACTGGCCAAAACACTCAATTTAAGTGGGGGTTGAATAATTTGAACACAACTGTATATATTATATATATATATAATTATATATACACACAAAAAAAAAGGTGTAATACATAAGTAGCCATTTGGCCTGAGAATTAGATGAAAATAATTTAAGATAATAATTGGCTCCTCTCTTTACTTTCTGGAACATTGAACAGGCACTGCAGGGGAACCATTTGGAGCCGAGATGTAAGGTAAGGATTTTTTAAACACTATACAGTGGGGCCAGTGGGTTAAATTATAGTTTTGGAGGTAGACATGCCATTTAACACAGAATAGGATTCTGTTTTCAAAGTTTTCCACGTTTTACAAATTTGATCAGGTATTGGCGTGTTAGCACACGAATAAAGAAATCTCAAACTCTGGCTGAAACTGAATAGACGCTGTAGTCCATTAGTTGTTTTGATCAGTTAGAAATGACAGCGAGTCCACGAGAAATGACGTAGGTAGGATCCATATTATAAAGGAAACAATACCAGTTCCCACCCAAGTGTCCTTCTCAAACACGTGTTTGATCAATGTAACTTATTTCCAGCAAATATACATTTAGCTAAACAAATATCACATTGCAGGGAGGTGGAGGATGATATTTGTTGTAGTGAGTCATACATTTTTAGATTACTTTCCCTTTTAATTGCAATGTCAGAAAATAAAATTAAAAAAATATTTCAGTGAAAGCAATAATGCTTTTTTCCCTTAAAACAAAGCACACTGGCTCCCTTGACTATGAAGACAAATGTGTCTCTGTTTCTGACTGATGTTGAATAATTTGCAGATCTCCTGGCATTGACAATCCATAATTTGTTCCAATGAAATCTTTTGTTCCAGCAAATGAAGGCCTGTTCCTATAATACAAGTTTGAACCATGAAATAAAAACACAACTTGGTTTTCTGCAGTGAACGAGGTTATCAGAGTCATCAGAGGAAGGAATTTTACTGGAACTTACATATTCTTTCAGAAAACTCTACTAAATGGAATGTTTGTTGACTGTTTAAAGGAGAACTAAAGGTAACATTTGAATACCTGAGGGGATTCCATTGTTAAAGGAGAAACAAACAAAAAATATAAAAAGCCTGATGGATTCAATCAATTTACACTTAAGCCCTATAAATGTATCGATATTTTCAACAAATCAATAACACAAAACTAAGTAGCTCTCCTTGCACGACCCAATCGAATTTATAGTATAGAATATGTAGATCAAGATTAATGTGTGGATATATAGAATTGAGGGTAGTAATAAGCGCGGGAACCTACTTGTTCCGATAGTAGGGCCGGGTGGTTATTTTGAGCGATGTGCATGTCCTTTTACCAATCAAACGTTCGACAATATCGAGTGGTTCATGAGAAAATCGAAGATCTGGCCCATTTCCAGTCCCCATTTCCTGCAGATTTTAAAGGGAAAACTGGAAAAAAACCTTTGGGGTTCTTTCAATCAAACAAAGTTATTTCCAAAGTGATTGAACAGGGCTGAATATGTTAAATAGAACAAATATTCTCTTGGATGAGGAAAGCAACAGAACCTGCAGAATATTTCATAAAAGGAACAGTTTTCAACTTTTAGTGTAATTTAAGTCCAGTCCAGTAAAGCCCATCTAAACAGTCTATCAGCATAAAAACTGTCACACAAAGAGTATAAATAAAGCCAGTGATATATAGCAGTTAAATGCCACAGGAAGATCAGATGTTGGAAATTGATTTTTTCCAGACCACTTTATGTGTTCTGGTTAATACAAAACAACAAAAGCCCTATGACACTCCATAGTATCCCTCTTGTATCAAATGGAAAGAAGATTGTCCAAGTTTATAAGTGACCACCCATCATAAAATAACAATGTTTCAGGGGGTAGACTGTGCCTCATCTGAGGAAGGGGTAAATTCTACCCCCCGAAACGTTTGTGTGTGTTTCTGATGTGTGGTACTAATAAACTGGACATTCACTTTTGGAGTGCAACCCCCAATCTTCTTTCCAGTCATGGTCAATACCACTTTGTCGCTCAACTCTACCTTGTAATACACAATTAAAGGAGAACTAAAAACAACAAACAAAAAAGTAATCTTAATGAATGCTTTTCTCCACCAAAACACTTTACTTGTAAGATACTTCTCTAGTAAGTTGCATTTACATACATGAAAAAGTAGATCTGTAACTAAGATTTTCTTGTTGTTGCCAGTACAACTCACAGCACAATAAGCCCTCAAAGAGCTTGTGAGCATGTGCGGATTTTACGGCCTCTTGTTTTCCTTGTGTATGATGTGGAGGCACAAAAGTCAAATGTAATAACAAGCCCATGAGATCACAGGTTCAAATCCCCAGACTTACTAGTGTTTTTTCCCCCCAGTGCTTGAGTGTATTTACACTGTTAATTCTCAACACTGTTATCAACACCATTAATCTTTGTCTGAGAGGTAGGATCTTCTGTAGCATATTCTATGACTAACAGAGGCAGGTCTCGTGCTGTTATATGTTGTCTAGGGGCAAAGCTGACGATTCCTGTGAAGTGTACTGTGAGTATAGACTTTACTTCCCCTTTAAATGTAATGACAATAGTTTAAAAGATGCTTACAAAGCAGCATTGGCAACACAAATAAACAAACTGATTTACTTGCTTGTAAAGGGACAGGGGGTAATAGTATATACAAAAAAGGTTCTCTTCTCATTTCAAGGGATTCTTATGTATCCAGTTCCAATAAGGCCTATGGCCTTTCTATTATATATATAAACCCAGTTTGTTCTGAAGGGAGGGTGCAGACAAATTACATCTGATAGTGAAACAGAGGAATGATTTATATTATGAACCTGTAAACCTGTATTCATGAAAAAATTCTCAATGGTCAACTGTCCATGTCTAACCCTTAGTAGAGGAGTTTTTTCTTTAATCTAAGCCAATTCTCAGGCATTTAAGGCCTCATTTATCCATGTGTGCTGTGCTAAAAATTAGGGGTTTAAAGGGCATGTCCACCCAAAACTGAAATTTAACCCCATACTGGCCCCACTGGGTAGTGTACAAAAATCGCTACCTTACATCTCTGCTCCAAATGGCTGCTCTGCTATGCCCCTTCAAAGTCAGGAAAACCGCAGTGTAGTAGCTGTCAGTGACTCATCCTGTGCTGTGTCTGCCTAAACCTCGACAAGGTTTGAGGCATGTGCAGGAGAGTCCTCCCCGCCTCACTCTTCCTCACGTTTTGCTCTCCTCCCCCTTGTACAAACCCCTTGGGAATATTGTGGTTATTGGTCCCCCAGTCCCAACCGCCATAATAGAATTTTGAGAAAGTCCCCCGATAGTTACTACCTTACCTCTCTCCCCGGCGTTCTGAGCAGCCGCGTCAATGATTGGCTGTATCTCAGCCCCATCAGAGGCGCGACTGCGGTCCCGCCCCTGCTTGCAGTTCTATGCAAGCAGAGGGCTGGGACACTGCGCGGAGAGAAAAGAGGTAAGGTGAGTAACTATCTGGGGACTTCTCAAAAATCTATTATAAACTACATATCAGTAAAGTTGATTAAAGTGGGGGGAAATTTTAGTTGGGAGGGGGGTGGACATGCCCTTTAACACTTAAAACAGTAGCAATAAACAGTAGAAAAGCCACTACAATTTGAACTATTATAATTATATGGAATGGATTATATAGATTTGGGTATGTAGATGTCTCTTACATAGTTATTAAAACCTATGTCTGTGCAATGCATTTTCAAGAAACGACACATTCCTATGCAAGGTTTAGCAAGAATTAACAACTTTGCCTTGCACACACATTATTTGCAAAACATAGGAAAAGTCACATTTATTGACAATTAAAGCAAAAATGTAAAACCCCCTAAGCGGTTTGCTTAACTTGCAGGCACCCAAGATTGCAGCAACTTATATTCAAAAATTCCCCAACTTAGGCAAGTATTTCATAAATAATAAGACCAAAGCTAGAACTGGCCACCAGGCAAAGTTACCTGTTTTGTTTGCTGTCCAGACAAAACTTTTCCTGCAGACTGCAACATCACTAAAGAATAAAAGAGGTACAAGTCCAAGGTGCTTGAAGAAACACATTGTTCTGGTGTAATGATTGTTTTCTGTTATGCTTTAAAGGTACAGTTCAGTGGAAATGATCAATATTTGTTAGTTTGTGTAATGCCTTCTTAGTTATTCTACATATTCTCTCCCATTTGAAAAATCAGTTGATTGACCCTTTGCTGTTCCCAGCTGTTGACATTAGGAGCTGACATTTTAGGTTCTAACGGTCTTCCAGGATGCACCACTTCCTGGAATGTTCCTAATGGTAATTTCTACTGATTGGCTATTGGATGGGTCAAACATGCCAGATCTCTACTGAGCAACTGAATCAACCCAGGCGTGGGTCAAGGGCAAGAACATAACGGTCTGGACAACGGTCTGTAAAAACTGAGAATAGATTATCAATCCAACACAATGTGCAGTGTGTATGCATCTACACTAAATCACACTATGGCAGATAAAGGGCAAATATATTGAGATGTAAAAGCTCCCAGCCACTTACTATGTTTTGGGTGGGTACATATTGAGTTATCAACGGCTCTACTGTACTTAGAATCCTATACAGAAGACCTGGGCAAAGTAAGGCCTGGGGGCCAAATGCCCATTGGCTGCCCCTGACTGGCCCCTCAATACTAGACCTGTACTCAAAAAATATTACCGTAATATTAATTGATTGTCTCAGGCTGGATAACTTATTTATTTGGATTAATTTAATTTATAAAAATAAAATGATGACCTGATCAATTGCTTAATTGAATTTGATGAAATAGATCTAAAATATTACACCACTTATATTAAAAAATTTCAACAAAAACAATGAAATAGGTATATTAATTTATCTTTTTATAAAACTCAGTTTTGCGATCTCTATAATAAGAATTGAGTTAAACCTATTGTGGGGCCCTACGTGACCAAGTTTCTCATGTGGCCCCGTCAAATTTAATTGCCCACCCCTATACAGGATGGCATGTGGATAGGAATACAGACAGCTATGTTGAACTTTAACTCTGCTTGGGAAGGTTTTGCAGAGATCTAGGTAAAAAAGTTAAACTTCTGACCATGGTTTACTTGCAGAAATCAGAGCTGGCAAAGTAACAAACTTCTACATGCACCTGTGCATAAGACCAGAGCAAGTGTATGAATGGGAACAGGTTACATATGATTTCATTGGTCTTTGTAAATCCTTCTGGCCATAAGATCTTTGGGATGAGGATGATTCTAGTGATGATAATAAACAATCTATCACTTGAGAGGTTCAGCTATAACTACAGAAGGTACAGTATTGACAAACAACAGAGTGCAAACAGGGAATGATGGTAGTTGTGTTTTTTTTTTTTTTAAAATAGATAAAATATACTCACCCATATAAAGATGCAGCTATTTCACTGCAGCTTCACCGGTTCCCTATCCATAATCCTGTTATGGTACCTGCTCATTGTAATGTTTACTGTCTCCCATAATGTAAGTTTAACCAGTGGGTGGAGATGAAATGATATTCGCAGGACATAGTTATAAAATCATGGATAGGTAACCAGTAGATCTCCAAATATTTGAAAACTATAACTCCCAGCATCCCTTGGTTATAGAGTGAATCCTGGAGGTTGTAGTTTTAGCTACTGGTTACCTAATCCTGTTACAGACAACAAGAAAATCATTTCAGTTTAAGATTTAAAATGAGCTGAGGCCCATGGGTAGGTAGGAGTTGGGGACAGTAGAGGCCCATGGGTAGGTAGTTGGGGAGAGTAGGGATATATTATATAAGGGATAATGGTCCCTTACAGTGTAATATAAGGATATTACGCCACCGAGGAGTTCCCTGGCCATATAGAAGCACGAGGCCGTAGGCCGAGTGCTTTTATACAGGACAGGGAGCTCCGAGGTGGGTAATGTCCTTAATTTATGTGAAGGGGCGCATTTTATAATACATAAGTATTGGATTCCTTCACCTCATTCCATTTTAAATTCTAGCCTTGTCCCATTTCCACCTAAATCCCCCAAGTACCTTCGTAACTTAAACCCAGTAGAAAGGAACATCCCAGCATCTATATGGTTAAACAATCTTTGTGGAGGAGGAGAGAGACAGGTTATGAAGTGACAGGAAGAGCTCCAGCAGGTTCTGTTAGTGAAGTTAAACACAGCAAAAAAATGCTGAGTCATTGTCCAGGCATGAACACTGAAATGGGCCGAGTAGTGGGATATAAGAAATATAAGAAATGAGTCACTTAGTGACGTAGCTGAGTGATTTTTATAAGGATGTTTATATAGATATAAAGTTTCCTTTACTTGGTGTTGATGAGAGAGGGATCACCCTGCCTGCTCTGTACTGTACATTGCACTCTATACCAGGGATCTCCTACGGTGTGCCTACATTTGTTTGAAAAATATAACTCCCATCATTCCACTACAGCACTCACAGTATCAGAAGGCATCGAGTTATGAGTTGTAGTTTTGAAGACCCCTGCATATATTATAGTGGTATGGTAGATTTTTTACTATAAACATTTTTGGTAATGGATAAATATTTAACTTTTAGACTTTTTTAAACTTCTCTGTACAAATTTAGGAAGAAAGAATAAAAGTGGGTTGAGTTGCAGGTCTGAAAAATTGGAGGTGGGTCACGGGTATGAATCAGGTAGAAAAGCGGTTGCAGGTCGGGTGCGGGTCTGGAAAATTAGACCGCGCAAGACTCTACTGCAAAATGCTATGGCACTGTACTGGGCACAAAGTGGGTTTCAGTTTTGCACGATGAACAACAGCCAGAAATATGTAGAAATATCTTGTGTCCTACTCTAACATACAGGAAGGAGACATTACCAGAAGAAGCAACTTCTACACCATTTCTCTGGTAACTATGTTATGTTTTCATCATTTGCTTAGTGGAAGGAGCTATGGTGTCCATACAAAGTGTCTACCATGGAGCAATTTGGATAGCAGATTTGTTGCTTCATTAATAATTTTTATTCATTGGTTTTCTCACTATCAACAAACAGATCAATACTGGAAACTCTGTATCTGGGTCACCACAGAGGGAAACTGTGATAATAATGTATCTATTATAGACATAGCCTAGACACTGTGCCTGACATGTTTCGTGCCAGGTATGGGATCATCAGAGGCAAAAACATAAATTCTTTTGAAAACATAAGCCGTGATCCATGGCACTGGATGGCCATCTTAGCTTAGCATGTCACCTTCATTACACTACAGTACATATTTTGCTGTATGAGAAAGCCCTAACAAAAAGGGTGCAGAATATTGTTATGTGCACATGTAATTTCAATCTAAAGCCGGGAACACACCATGCATATTCCCGACGGATAACCGTAGTTAGTGTATCAGTTGATGGGGCCGAAATAATCACGGTTTTCCGCCCGCGACCGACAGTTCATTCATCTGAATCGGACGAACGCACGATCTGACGTGTCCGAAACCACAGCTTCCTCTATGGACCATGCACTGTTGTGCAATTAACCGTCACCTGGTCAGGAGGAAGGATCTGACAGTGTATACACAGCTTACCTGTTGAAGATAGCCCAGTAAAGGTCGACATCTGACTGGATTCATTGCAAATGAATGGCACATAGACAAAGGTTCCCACCATAGTACATAAATTCCCACATAGTACCATAGTACATACATTTCCACCATAGTACATACACCATAGCACATACATTTCCATAGTACATATGTTCCCACCATACTACATACGTTCCCACCATAGACATATGTCCCACCATAGTACCACCCATAGTACATACGTTCCCACCATAGTACAATACCATAGTGCATAGTTCCCACCATAACTAGTTCCTACATAGTACATACATTTCCACCATAGTACATACACCATAGTACATACGTTCCCACCATAGTACATACATCATAGTACATACGCTCACCATAGTACATACACCTAGTACATATGTTCCCACCATAGTATATACACCATAGTAATATGTTCCCACCATAGTACATACACCATAGTAAATACGTCCCCACATAGTACATCCCCATAGTAAAAGTTCCCACCATAGTACAACGTTCCACATAACCTACGCTCCACCATAGTACATACACCAAGTACATACGTTCCCACCATAGTACATACATCATAGTACATACGCTCCCACCATAGTACATACACCATAGTAAATACGTTCCCACCATAGTACATACGTTCCCACAATAGTACATATGCTCCACAAGTATCATTGCTCCCAACATAGTACATAGCTCCCACCATATCATATGTTCCGACCATAGTAAAAACGTTCCCACCATAGTACATACCCCATAGTACATACATCATAGTAATAAGGCCCACCATAGTACATACGTTCCCACCATAGTACATACCCCACAGTACATACGTTCCCACCATAGTACATACACCATAGTACATAGTTCCACCATAGTACATACACCATAGTAAATACGTTCCCACATAGTACATACCCCATAGATACATACGTTCCCACCATAGTACATACCCCATAGTACATACGTTCCCACCATAGTACATCCCCATAGTACATACGTTCCCACCATAGTACATACCCCATAGTACATACGTTCCCAACATAGGACATACCCCATGTCATACGTTCCCACCATAGTACATACGCTCCACCATAGTACATACACCATAGTACATATGTTCCGACCATAGTAAATACGTTCCCACCATAGTACATACGTTCCCCCATAGTACATACATCATAGTAACATAAGTTCCCACCATAAGTACATACCCATAGTACATACACCATAGTACATACCCCACAGTACATATGTTGCCACCATAACATACATCATAGTACATACGTTCCCGCCATAGTACATACACCATAGTACATACGCTCCCACCATAGTACATACACCATTAACATATGTTCCGACCTAGTAAATACGTTCCCACCATAGTACATCCCCACAGTACATACATTCCCCCATAGTACATGTTCCCACCATAGTACATACATCATAGTACATAAGTTCCCACCATAGTACATACCCCACGCACATATGTTGCCACCATAGTACATACATCATAGTACATACGTTCCACCATAGTACATACACCATAGTACATACACCATAGTACATAAATTCCCACCATAGTACATACGTTCCCACCATAGTACATACCCCATAGTACATACGTTCCCCATATACATACCCATGTAAATACGTCCACCATAGTACATACCCCATAGTACATACGCTCCCACCATAGTACATACACCATAGTAAATATGTTCCGACCATAGTAAATACGCTCCCACCCATAGTACATCGTTCCCCCCATAGTACAACGTTCCCACCATAGTACATACATCATAGTACATAAGTTCCCACCAAGTACAAACCCCATAGTACATACACCATAGTACAATGTTGCCACCATAGTACATACACATAGTACATACGTTCCCGCCATAGTACATACACCATAGTACATACGCTCCCCCCATAGTACATACGCTCCCACCATAGTACATACACCATAGTACATATGTTCCGACCATAGTAAATACGTTCCCACCATAGTACATACGTTCCCCCCATAGTACATACATCATAGTACATAAGTTCCCACCATAGTAATAAACCCCATAGTACAACACCATAGTACATACCCCACAGTACATATGTTGCCACCATAGTACATACTCATAGTACAACGTTCCCGCCATAGTACATACACCATAGTACATACGCTCCCACCATAGTACATACACTGTACATATGTTCCGACCATAGTAAATACGTTCCCACCATAGTACATACCCACAGTACATTACATTCCCCCATAGTAACATGTTCCCACCATAGTACATAACATAGTATACATAAGTTCCCACCTAGTACATAACCATAGTAAATACGTTCCCACCATAGTACATACCCCATAGTACATACGTTCCCACCATAGTACATACCCCATAGTACATACGTTCCCACCATAGTACATACCCCATAGTACATACGTTCCCACCATAGTACATACGCTCCCACCATAGTACATACACCCTAGTACATATGTTCCGACCATAGTAAATACGTTCCCACCATAGTACATACGTTCCCCCCATAGTACATACATCATAGTACATAAGTTCCCACCATAGTACAAACCCCATAGTACATACACCATAGTAATACCCACAGTACATATGTTGCACCCATAGTACATTAACATCATAGTACATACGTTACGCCATAGTACATACACCATAGTACATACGCTCCAATAGTACATACACCATAGTACATATGTTCCGACAATAGTAAATACGTCCCACCATAGTACATACCCCACAGTACATACATTCCCCCATAGTACATGTTCCACCATAGTACATACACATCATAACATAAGTTCCACCATAGTACATACCCCATAGTACATACCCACAGCACATATGTTGCCACCATAGTACTAAATCATAGTTTCCCACATATACGTTCCCCAACCATAGTACATAACGTTCCCACCATAGTACCAC
>JAACNH010004098.1:0-25576 GCA_019447015.1 Hymenochirus boettgeri | reverse complement strand
ATGAAGATAAAAGAGGAGTAGACAAGCTGTAGATGGAACTGTATTAGATGGTCAAACTGGCTTAGAGAGAGTCCTAAGAAACAATTGTAGGGCAGGAGAAAAATCTTGTCGAGTCAGCTTGAGATGGGGGCCACAAATCATGTTAAACAGGAGCCTGGACAGACAAGACAAAAGGAGCTTTGTCAGTATGGGGGAAGTAGGATATGACTGAGCCAGCTGGCAGGGTTCCCCCCAGTCAGATAGCAATGGCAAATTCACTTTCCCCCCACACCTCCAAATGTGCCCTCGGGTTTGTATGTCCAAAGATAGGAGGTAAATTCTCTGAGTAAGGGAAAAAGTGAACAGTGAAATGCAGGGGGAAAGTGGTTGACTCAGAGCCAGCGTGAAAAGCAGTAGATCATCTCTCACTTCTGCTATGCGTAATAAGTTTCCACCGATTGCATTTTGCCAAAATGGACAAAACTTCATTCTAGAAATATGGGTCAAGTCACATTGCCAGCTGATGATTCCTAGTGTCACCAGAGTGCAAAACAGATACTTCAGATCCAGGACAAGTTTGCCAGGTGAAGTGATATTTACAGAGGCTGTTGGATGAAATAATATTTAATGCATGATGCAAATCCCTACCAGAAAAGTGACATGTTGTTTCAGTCTCCCACACAGAAATTAAAAAAATGTGGGCGGTGGAATTAAAAAGCATTCATTAAGAAATGTTAGTAAAACAATTAAATATAGTATTTTAAAGATATATACATAATAATATATATATATATATATAACATACACCACACACACCACACGACTGATGCACTCCACACACGTACAAGTGCAGGGGTGTCTCTCCCACAATCCAAGACTCTCCAACACAATGAATGCACTCAAGGATATTGAAAAAGAGGCAAAACTTTATTCACTGAATCTATGCGTTTCAGCCCTAATGTTCGCACGATGTTAGGAACGGCCGTTACGGCGATAATCGGCACGTATATGGGCACTTTATCAGCGAAATAGCCCGCTCACTCGGGATCCCGGACCGGCGGATCGGGCAAACATCCCCGAACAAACAGCCGTTTTAAAGCCTGATAAAAGTTGCCCATTACACTGGACATTATAGCACGGAAAAGGCACCCAACGATCGCATGTGTGTACGAACCTTAAAGACAACTTAAAGGGCCACAGTACAAACACACTGAACAGGAAGGCGACCACCTTAATATAAAACCAGTCATCTGTGTCTTGTACCTCTCATTTTGAAATGGGCGCTGGGAATTTAACTTAAATATCCATGTTTGTGCTTTACTTCACAGCATTTTTAGTATGACCGTTGGGTTAATGACCATTATGTCTGACACATGCTCAGTCTTAGCTATGGCAGAAAACTTGTATACAGTTGGTCGACACCCATTTAATAAATCTCTAGCCAATCCTTTTTACAGGACAGATAGCAAGAAAGCTGTGGACTGAGGTTTCAGGAGGTGTGGTCTGACACATGGCCACATACAACACAGAGCCTTTATCCAGTGATATTAAACAACGCGTAAGCTCGGTAACACGTTGCAATCTTTAATCCCTGACCGACCCATTAACGAGGCTTCAACCGGATGGCTAGGAGGAAGGATGCCGTCTCGGAAAAAAAAGCAACCAGGCAGAGTCCGTCCAGTTTAGGCGTGACCGATCGTGTGTCCATAGAGGCATGATTGGCGATCGGTTCAACAGACGCAACAAGCCACCCATTCACCAATAATTTGGCCAGGAACCACACGAACTAAAAAAGTCATTCGGTCAGGCCGAAAATTAGTGCCATCGTGTGTACCCTACTTTACAATTTACTGATACAAATTTACTGAAGTGTATTTCAGCTTAATGGTGTTTTTAGGGAGGGTTGCTTTAGATTCTTGAGTACAAAAAAAATTGGGTTTGTTTAGTTCTCCTTTACGCATAAACACATTTATAGACGTCAACACCCCACACATACTTGCCTTAACACTGTGTAATTAAAAACTGTTCACTCATGTTACGATCGAGTCAATAGGCCTCCATAGGTTCCCAAAATGCATAAAAAAGCAAAGACAAAAACAGCTGCTTGTCCACACACCACTAAAAAGTGGGTTATGGCACAGCAATCTTAGGCTCGTGGTTCATCAGTCAGCTGACGGATGTTATGGGTACAACTCAGCCGGGTCTTGCATACACATACAGAATTACCGCTGGAGCGAGAAAAACTAATCGCCGCACATCGTGATTCAAATATCCTGTCAACCCAGTATCATCAAGTGAATCACTGGAAGCCAGCCGCACACGTCAGTTAGTAAGGGAAAGATATACCGTAAGAGGGAAACGTAGCCTGGATCCCAATGAGGACAGAAAAACACATCCACCTTGGGAAAATTAAAAAACAGAATTACAAAGAAAAAACATTTACAAGAAAGATAACTAGTGTTAAATTAATGCTACTTTTTCACATTACAAAAACCCGCAATCTTGTATCCACTATCCCTACCAGGGACGTAAATTAAGGGCAACCAATACCATGTTTACAATGTCCCAAAATATGTACAGTGATAAAGTTCTTAAAAACTTTAGGAACAACTTCATTGTTATCATTTTATTGTGTCCTGGGGAACCCGGGTTGAAAGTTGGTATTTCATTTTTGACTCACGCTTTAATAATTGTTTCCAGAGGAGCCACCAAAAACTGAGTACGTGAAAAAGCACATTACACTTTTAATGTGCCAAGATATTTCCTTGCACTCTTAAAAAATGTCTAGCAAACTGAGGAATCTCAAATTTATGTTCCTTTTATCTATGTGCACTACGAATCGTGATTCGAGTTCCGGGCCTCGCCGGACCCATTACAAACCGTCAGTGATCTGATGAACCACGAGCCTAAGATAGCTGTTCCAGACCACTTTTAGTGGTGTGGCAGTATTGTTGTCTTGTTTTATGCATTTTAGGAAACCATGAAGGAAACAGGATTGGCATCGATCATAACAGTAAGAGTAAGTAAACACATGTTTTTAAGACACAGTGTTAAGGCGATTAATGTATGTGGGTGTTGACACCGCTAGTGCTAGTTAATTGGGTTATAGGTAGTGTGATTTATCCTGACGACGCCTATTAGAGGGCCGTTCTCGGATCAAAGTCTTATATTGTATGTGTTGGAAAGCGCTGAGCTTTTCATGTCCGTTTGTGTTGCGAAGATTATATACATTCTATCTGAGAGACACCTTATATATAATATGACGATATATTATATATATATATATATATATATTGTTATATATATATTTATTAGACAGTGATGGAAAAAATATTTGCCCCCTTCTGATTTCTTATTCTTTGCATGTGTCACACTTAAAGTTTCTGCTCATCAAAAACCGTTAACATAGTCAAAGATAGATAACATAATTGAACACAAAATGCAGTTTAAATGATGGTTTTTATTAATTTAGTGAGAAAAAGAAACCTCCACAATCTACATGGGCCCTGTGTTGAAAAAGTGATTGACCCCCTTTTAAAAAAAATAAAATTAACGTGGTTATCACACTTTGAGTTATGGTATAAAGCCATTCTAAAAAAGTTGGGACTCCAGACGAAACCACAGTGAGAGCCTTATCCAGCCACAATGGCAAAAAAAGACATGGCAAAGTGATGAACTTCCCAGGAGTGGGAGACCGACCGATGAAAAATCATCGAGAGGCAGCACAAAAGCCCCCAGGACAACATCTTAAAAGAACTGCAGGCCCACTTTGCCTGAATTAAGGTTCAGTGAGTCCCGACTCCACCATAAAGAAAGAGACTGGGAAAAAACAGCCATGCAAAAGGTGCAACCCCTTTTAAGCAAAACGAGAACATTAACGGCTCTCTCAAATTTTGCTAAAAAAACATTTCTAATGATTGCCAATAAGATTTTGGGCAAAAACCTGTGCGACCCGACGAAGGACAAAAGTTTAACTTTTTGGAAGGTTGCGGTGTCCGTTACATTTGGCGTAGACGTAAAACACCGCTTTCAGCAAAAGAATCATACCAAAACGTAAAATATGGTGTGCCGGGAGTGTGATGGTCTGTGAGTTGTGTTTGCTGCTAGGACCTGAAGGCTTGCTGTTGAGAGATGGAACCCCATGAGAATTCTATGGCTACCAAAAAATTCCTGCAGGAGATATCCGGCATCTGTTTGTCCAACTCAAGCTGAAGCATTTGGGGTGCACTGCAGCAGGACAATGACCAAAAACAACAGCCACAGCAAATCCACCTCTGAATGGCTTGAAGAAAACAAAAAATGAAGACATTTTGGAGTGGCCTAGTCAAAGTCAATGGACCTGAATCATATTGAGATGTTGTGGCATGAACCTAAAAAGGGCGGTTGAAGCTAGGAAAACCTTCAAATAAGATGAATTACAACAATCTGCAAAGATTGAGGGGCCCAAAAAATCCACCAGAGCGCATGTATTGTAAAAGAATCGTTGCAAGTGTATCGCAAAGGCTGATTGCCGTTATGTGCTAAGGGTGGCCCAACCAGTTATTAGGTTCAGGGGTACGAGGCGGCAATTTCTTTTTCACAACAGGGGCCATGAGAATTGGAGTTTTTTTTCTCACGAATAACTAAAAAACCATCATTTTAACAACTGAATTTTGTGTCAATTAGTTACCCGGTGGTGCACAGTGGGAAATATTGTGGGGTGTATGGGTATGTTTAGCGATAAGTGATATACAGAATAAAATGTATGGAATTTGTACAAAAAAAACTAAGACAACGATGTTAAAAATAAAAGAATCCTAGGGAAAGTCCTGGTTCATTTCGGTCCACATCCCCTAAATGAATATTTACACAAATACAGAGGCCAGAAGGGAAACCTATTGGGTTACCCCAATAGGTATAGAGGGACATATATTACAACATATCTTTGGATGTACTGGAATTGTCGTGCTACATGGTTAAATATACAAAAGTGCAAGCCTGTAATCTAGACACAACGACAAGACCATTATCCATCTTATATTTGTCTATATAACACTATACATTATTCTGTGGTTTATAGATTTGTTTGATAAATTCATACAGGAGATTTTAATCCAAGTGTTTGAGAGGATGGGCGAAAATTGCTAAAAATCCGTTCCGCCGGTGGACTGAAATGGGGTCTGGACAACGTACCAATTACATTCCAGAAAGTGGTAAAAAAAATAACTTTCCTCCACGGATTGAAACTGTTTTTGAAGATGACACTTCTATTTCAAGGGTCACCGAAATTTTGCAGGGAAAACTTATGTAAATTAGCTTGGGACCTGGAAAATGGTATGGGGAAACAGATCATCCGATTCTCTCAAATCAGGAATTGGTTATATCAGGTACTTTCAGATTGAAGAATCTTATGGGTATGCTTTTTGGAAAAGAATCTGATTGTAACCAATTGTGATTGGGAACGAATCTGGTATAATAACTATCAGATTCTTTCTGAAAGATCACTTTGGAAATAATTCTGATTGAAAAAATTGATTGGTTCTACCAATAAGATTCTTTCTATACAAAAAAAAAAAAACAAGCTGATTAAACCAATCAGAAAGAATTGATTGGTATGCTTTTTCTGGAAGAAAGGGAGAATGTAATTGGAACCAATAAGGAATTAGTTACAATCAGATTGAACAAAAATCTTTAGTATAGAACCAAACAGATTCTTTCTAATCAGAAAGTAATCAGGGCCGGATTTACACCTCAGGAGCCTGTAGGCCCAGAGAGCCTGGTGGGCCCTTACCCACCTAAAACACAGGACACACCCCAAACCCACACACCGTTTTTTTTTTGGGAAAAAAATAAACTATAAAGGGGTTGGATTGGTGGGGGAGGAGAGTGGACAGATTGCCCCCCTCCAAAACTCAGGCGCCCTAGGCTTCCTAACGGTAAATCCGGCACTGAATTGGTTACAATCAGATTCTTTCAGAAGAAGGATCTAATTGTCTTTCACCAAAACCATTTTCCAGGTCCCAAAAAACTAATTTACAGTACAGTTACTGTATAATTTACAGATCCACGGTCCGCGTCTCATCCCATTCTGATCGTATTTATTGTAACTTGTAGGGACGTGTATATAGTTCAGTTAGAAACACCACAGTGAAATACAATTGTTGTGCAGAGCTGATCAATCTTCCCCCCTTAAATTCAACCATAGTAGATCAATAGAGATCCATTGGATAATTTCTATAATTAAAAGTTATCAATCTGTCTTTCAACATCCACGTCCCCCCTTATTAAGGCGAGGCGCACACTACAATGCCACCAAATCGTGACACAATGCGGAGTGGTATCGCACGTGATTTTGTGCATGATTTTTGTGCGTTTTTCTATCGTGCTTTTGTGATATGAAATTTTGCCGTTTGTTCATACGGGAAAACGCATTCGTTAATGCACCAAAATGGTGAACGCTATGCCATTACCCAAAATGCGAAAATGACGTGCACCAGGGACATTTCGTTGGAGGGGGATGCCAACTATTGGTAAATGTGTTAAAGAGGGAATCACTAATGGTAAATGTGTAGACAGGGATCACTATTGGTAAAATGCGTTAGAGAGGGATCCACTATTGAAATGTGACGTTCCTATGAAAGAACCCAGACACTCCTGTCCAGGTTTCAAACTTATTACATTTATCAGTTCAGGACACAGGTTTAATGCTTCTATGGGGTTGTTATAGCTTAAATAATGTAATGAAACAGTTACAAAACTCACTGTCATTGTCTAGAGAAAGTGGGCATGGAGATGTTTTCCTGTTCAGTCCCCCCATCAATATAGAAGGGATCAACGCAAAGTAGATCTACTAGATGTTGAAAAAATACAACTCCCAGAGCATTCGTCTACAAACACTCTGCATTAAGGATTCTGGGAGTTGTAGGTTTCAAAAAACTCTGGAGATATACTGGGGACTGATCTAGATATCTCTTATGCCAGCAAACAGGGCAGTTCTTGTTTCTGTTGAGAGAGAGGGGGGTTGGGGTGAGGTCGAGAGCTGTCACATGTTTACAAAAGAGGATGACATTGCAAATTGCCTACTTCTATTAACAATATCAGAAAAATGTTTGATTCGCTAACATGCTGTCGAATCTAATTTTAAGCACACCCATTGGATATAACACTAAAAGGGGGATTGGAAATATGTTCCTTTGTAAGCTTCCAGCTTGCTCCCTGTAAACTTCCTGTGGGGTGCGCTTAACAGTCTCTTTTGAAGAGTACCAGTACAAACAGGACGTGGGGACTAGTAAGTACTTTATTTATTTATAGATTTTTGCCTTACTTTACATTTAATATACTTGTAATGTCATTACGACATAATTTGTTAATATTGATACTAACTATTTATTTAGTTGCTTAAACAACAACATAAAACACTGTCCCTAGGTAATTAACTTTTACCCAGCACGACCAACATAGTACACTCTGAACAACCCCAATGTATTCCCATGAATTATACATTATTTAATACATATAAGGGTATATTACTATGAAGCAGGGGTGTCACACTCGTTCCAACCTTTAACCGCTCCAGGTGAGAAGTTAGTGCACTCGAGGTCTTTTTAGTGAAATTTTATTGTGCAAAAAAGCAAATGTTTCGGTACCTCTAGAATAGGCCGTCGTCAATATAATACACACATAACCCATAACCCAATTAGTAGCACTAGTGGTTGTCAAACACCCAACACATTAATCCCTTAACCACTGTGTAATTAAAAAATTTGGGTTCACTCTACTTATTGGGGATGAGATCTGACCAATGTGCTGTCAGCTTTGTGATGGAAAAGGGGCCCGGATTATACTTTGTTCTCCCTAGGCTAAACTGGATTACACTTGCCTGTACACCTGTACGCGGTTCATTATTAGCTGAGCAGAAGCTTGTAAGTGGGGGAGGGACTTGCTCCCCTAGCCAAATCGGCCAATCGATGCCATTTCTGATTTTAACCAAACACATGCTGTGTGCAACTAGCGGATTTGTGTAAATTTAAATGGGTTTGTGGTGTGCAATTGGCTGTTTACCACTTTCTCTTTCTTTTATCTTCTTCTTTCTTTTTGCCGCCCCTAGTGGCTGTGCCGCCCTAGGTACACCGCCCTAGGTGGCCAGTGGGAAAATCCAGCCCTGGTGATGAATAGAGTGATCATCACTGGAAACGACTGAGCACTAACGAAGGTTTTGTTGGAACAAGAATGGGCAAAACCAGGTTACTTGCTAGTATGGTATTATATATATTCCTCCTGAGGAAAGCCACGTGTTTTCTAAAAGTGTGGAGATTCTGTTATAATGTCAAGGATTGAAAAAGTATGGATGTGGATTTTTACGTGCTTTTTTAAAGCTGCTACCCTTCTTAAGTGTGGACATCAGGGAGACCAATGATCATAGTCAAAGACTGAAAAATATTTTTAGTTATTTTTCCCATGTTCTGAACCTGGATGGAAAGTGGTGATTTGATTGGCTTTAGAAAAACATAAGTGTGATATTTTATGGGATATTTTAATGGGAGCTGACAGATGGTAATATATCCTATAGACATAAAATCACTCAGCTATGGTCATAAGTTGACTCATTCTTATATATTTCTATATCCCACTACATCCGCCTCATTCCAGTGATTCATGCTGGCATGAACATTGCCCAGCTTTTTGCCATGTTTAACTTCACTAACAGAACGCTGGAAGGCTCTTCCTGTCACCTTCATAACCAATGTTCTCTCTCCTCCACAAAATTGTGTTTAACCGCATAGATGTGGGCTGTTTTCTTTCTACTGGGTTTAAATACGAAGGTAGCTTGGGGGATTTAGTGGAAAATAGGGGACAAGGCTAGAATTAAAATGTGAATGGGGAGGAAGTGAATCCGATACTTATATATTATAGAAATAATGCGGCCCTCACATTTTGATTAAGGAACATTACGCACCACGGCCTTGTGCTTCTATTAGTGGTCAGGAAAACTCCTATGTGTGCATAATATCCTTATATTACACTGTAAGGGGAGCATTATTTCCTTAATCTTACATTTAAAATCAGTAGCATATAACAAATAAATAATTCATAAAAGGCACTTATAGGAAAGAGTCCCAGTCTCTGTTGATATAATTTCCAAGTTTTGTTTTCAAAAACAAGTTTTATACAAAAGTACAAACACAAAGTGCAAAGTAGTGAAATAAGAAGAAACAATTCACGATCGCAATCAGAACATTCAGTATAGGAGTGTGTATTATGAAGGGATTTAATGTTTTGCTAAAAGCATTTACCATGCATTTAGGCCAGCTTTCAATGCACTTTTAAATACAACATTTTTAAAAATAAGTAAGACTGGGCCCATTTGTTCATTTATATTTTTTAAAGTGTATGAACACTCTGTATGAATTGTGTTTTTGTTTTTCTCTCCTTTTGCATTTAACTAGGAAATCTTATTGTATTTGTACCTTTTTTTAAATTGGGTTTATTGGCTGTGGGGGAAAGGGTTGGAAAGGGGGTAACTTGGAGCAACAGGTATAAAATAAAAAAAAAAGGAGAGAAAAAGAAAGTGTACAGTCACTTCATTAATACTTATCATTTTAAACCCACATATTAACAATCAGTCAGTTCTCTTTTGACCATAAAATATGCAGATGATAAAGACAACTTGTCACTACTACTTTGCTTTATTTGTCATAGGGCAACACCTTTATCTAATATTTGTATATTAAAATGGCTACACATAGAGACCAAAATTTTATAGAACTTTCCTGAGACAACCTCTATTGAAATAGATCAATCTCAGATAAGGAAGTATTATTATCCAGAATGTTCAATTTTAAATGTAAGACGGGGTTGTGGGGCTATGACGGATAGGAATTTTGTTGTTCTGGCGTTAAAATAGGGACCTCTGAGGAAAATAGGTGGGGAATTTATGCCCACACACATCTATCTCCGGTACTCCCAAAACCAAACAATTGGGTTCTAGCGGCAGATAACACTTCTGAGCGAGTGATGCGATTGTGATTTACGTATTCCAAAGATCTATTGGACTTGGTGGCAGAGCCACATGAGTGCCCAGAAACTGTTTTTTTCAGGATTGTGTGACTTTAGGACACGGAGGAGATGATGGGGGATATACGTGTCTGCTCGGTGCTGGGGAAGTAGGTTTAGAATTTTATGTATATCATAAACTGCATTAACTTGTTAGGGTGGCAGATGGTGACCAAACAATAAGATGAGGACTTGCCCCATCTTACCCATTATGAGATGTTAGTCGGGATATATAATCGTATTTGTTATTAATTTATCTGGTGTCTTCGGTGTTAAAGTTGCCTAAAGTTAAGCATTCATTATTTAGAGATTAGCCTCTTCTTCCCCCACTTTGGGGTGAGGGATTGATAGGGATTGCCAGTACTCTAACATAGATAGAGATTATATAGTATGTAATTGTAGGTAGCAGAGTTGGAACTTCTCTTTACATTATCAGAAAAGGATATTAATCTATGTCCATTTCGTGAATCAGGAGTAGCGTAGTAGCCTTGCTTCCAAGTTCTCAGATGGTATAAAGATGCTAAGGGGGGAATTGGGGTTCGTTTACCACGGGACTGAGACTTGATTAGTGGCTTGAGGACTTTATTATTGTTTCCAAATCTGAAACTGCTGACGGTGCAAAGGTGTCCCACCTGGTGAGAGTATCCGGTTTGTCCATTTAAAAATGATAAGGCGGAACTTGGGAGATAGGAGAGAAACAACATATTTTCACGTTTTCAAATGTAGAGATTTCGGTTTGGTTACTAGTAGTGATACTCGTGGTAGTAGCCGATCCTAAAGTACGTTATTCTGCACAGATAATATAATTGAAATGTAAGGCATAGCTAGTCTGCTTCAGTTTGGGTGTTGAAGTAGTATTGCACCTATTGCGGGCCAGAGCCCCATAGAAAATGGTAATAGTAAGCTCTGCAGGAAGGCAAATAAAGATTTGTATTGGGCATGCTATGTTGATAGAAAGTAAGAATTTGGGGAGGAAGCGAATTTTTACAGATTAAGGTAACCAATCGAGGATGATGGGTAGTTTTTTTCCATAGCTGAGTTTTGGTTTGTACCAACTCCAGGAAAAGAGGGCCAAGTTGAGGTTGTAGAAGATTCTTAGGGGATGGTTTATTGTTATAGCCCAGATATTTTGAATTCAGACACAGAGGGGACCCAATGCTCTCAGCGAATGGGGGAAGAGAGATATGAGTGATCCACTTGGAAAGGCACGACTTGGGCCAATTAATATGTAGCCCAGAGATTGGGCCGATGCCGTAATAGTTGTTGTAAAAACAGATCTTAACGATTTGGAGAGATTGATAAATATAGACTTATATATCCGCATACAGACTAAGTAGTGAGGAGTGTTGCCCGCTGAAATACTCTATTGTGTCTCAGTTGGAAGCCAAGGGTACTATGCCAGGGCAACAGGTATGGTGAGAGTGGATGCTATATTGTTGTTAGTCAATTAGATCAACTGGACTTGGCAAAATTTCAAAAATGTGACGAGAAAGAAACAGAACAGACACCGAACAAAAAAAGTTTTATGCAATGTAAGTGCGAAATGTTACAAATGTCACAACTTATATCTTTCTAACGATATATATAGTACTGTAAATAGACAATGCTACTGATACCATTTGACTAAAAAATGTAAGTCTTACAGCCTACACGTGTTTTTACTGTTTAAACGTATGCCCCAAGGTTTAAATTGTAAATTCTATTTAAACATGGTCCACACTGCGTCACCAGGACTGTCTGATTGAACACTCACATCATGATTAGCCTCATTCCTTAACTATTGAATGACATACAAAGAAGATATTTTAGGTTTATTCCAAAAACCAGTCTCTAAAAACTCAAAAATAAAATACAAAACAACAGCATTATTCTTTATAAAGCCAGCAAGAGTAAATACATATTTCATCTCTCTAGCAAACCAAGGGATAATGAAAAAAACATAGGTAGTTAAAGATTAAAGGATAAGTACGTCAAAAAACAATAAAGTTTAAATAGGAGCTGTATCCCTAACTAACTTTCTGTTTTTTTTAGGTTTCTCCAGAGCCTACCTGTGGCCTTGTAAAGTGCTGGCCATCTTGGATATAGTGTGCTGTCAGGGTAAGCTCCGCCCCAGACTGTTGGACCTGGTTTCTGGCGTGTCCAAAGATAAGTGGCAGTTCCCTCCATTCAAGCGCGCGCCACCCGCCATCACGTGATGATGTCACACGGCAACGAACTCGGTGCATGCTGATGTCACGTCGTGTGATGCTGATCGAACATTGCTGTGGCGTTGTGACGGTCACGTGCGCGCATGGAGGGAACTGGCACGGGATCTTTGGGCACAGCCAGGAACGAGCTCCAACAGTCTCGGGGGGCGGAGCTTACTTGACAGCACATGTATCCACGATGGCCAGCACTTTTACGAGGCCACAGGTAGGCTCTGCAGAAAGAAGAGAAAATTAGATAAGAGCATAGATAGATAATAGATAGATGGATAGATGATAGATAGATGATATTATAGAGAGATAGAATACATGATAGAGATAGATAGATAGTATATCTATTCCAGTTAAATAATTATGGTGCCTAGTGCACCCCCCTACTCAACGCTTCGACCTGGTTCCATATCTCCCCGTACGGGCCCCTAACCTAGCCATGGTGCTTCACCCTTACCACAGGTCCTCCACTACCAGACACTAACGTTCCAGGGAGATACTTCGCCTAGTTTATTTCGAAAAGACAGGAATAGGTGCTTCCAGCTTTAGGCTTCGATATAGGTGGTAGTGTGCAGACCTGCCCCGACCAGTAGTATTAAGGGGGACCCCCTCCATCATAGAGGTACCTGCCGGTTCCCAGCTGATGAAACAGATTTTTTATTAAAAAAAGCCGGTACATGCTTTCGTGCCTCACACCACAAGTGAACACACAAGTGCTCGATGGTAGTCAGACCATCCTCCCTCGGGTTGTCCAGCCAAACTGGACCCATCACAGAGGGTCTTAGGGCTTCCCGGCACTTAAGGGTATGGAGGCCACCAATACTGCCCCCCCTTTCGACTCCCAGCTGCTACCAGAAAGTCTCCGAAGATCCTAAAAGGACCCAGCCTGTCCCTACAAAACGATGACAAAACCAAACGAAAAACAAAATTTTAGTAGGGAGTGTGGATAAGTGCTTAAGTGCAGTAAATAAGGGTGCAATTCATCCAGGCAAACTAATAGGGGTTGCGCCAATAGGGCCTAAGCCTCATCTGGCAAAGGCAAAAAGATTATCCGGTCCCCTTTCCCCTTTAACGGGGGTTAAAGGGGAAAGGGGACCGGATGTGCAGGAGTGAGTAAAACCACAGTGACCCAGTGAACATATGTGCACAGGGTAAGCCGGGTTCTAAGCCACCCCTCGACCAGCATAGTGTTGCCGACCTGTCCATTATCAGGGGCCCTCGACCTTGGGAGAGGACATCCTGGTTGTGGGACAGGATGCCTTCCCTCTCAACCTTAGCTGGGGAGCATGCTTTATGTGATCTCCACACAGGTGACAAATGTGCAAGTGGTTCGGATCCGATCTGTCTCCCTCTTGTGCCCATAGCTGTTAAGCCATAGGGCTAGAGGAGGCAACTGAGGTCCCTTCAGGCAGTAGCATCGGAACCATACCATACTTTCTCTCCCTTTCTGCTCCAGATGCTACTTGATCTTAGCCCAAAGGCAAGAGACGCAATGCAAAACACGACTTGTTTCAATCTTGTCAGTGCAAGATACATATTCATGGTCTTATGGTGTAGGACTTGGGTGTTACAGTAGACAAGGCAGCTAGAAAGCTTAGGGAGAGGGAGGCCAAAAAAGAGCAAAAAACCCTCCACTGAGCATAAAAATGGAGAAAACACCTTCTTATAACAGAAGGCATTGTGCAGTCTCATGAATAGCATTGCCCACAAAATCTTGAAACAAGAGAGTAATTTCTTACTCCCAGGTTCACCAGAGTAAGAGGCGGAGATATGCAAAAATACTCCCTGGCTCTCTAAGTTCATTTTTACAGTTTATTATGCAAGGAGAGACAGGGGAGGAAAAGTTTAAAACCCTCTTCCACAATACTGTAACAAAGGCAGGGGGAACTGTGTTGTTTGTAACAAAGATTTTTTGTGTCTAACTCTGGGAGGAGTTAGACACAAAGTGATCTTTATTTTATAGGGGATGCTGGGAATATGAGGCAATCTGGTATGGGAGGGGGTAGGAGAGAAAGGAAAAGGGTAGTACTGATTAATTAGTGAAGTCAGCGAGCTGCTGTGATGGTCATGTGATTATTCGTGCGGTGTGGGTGCATGCGACCGGCCAGTTGGATCACACTGCAGTCCCAACCAACATCCTCACACGTTCTGCACATGCATAAAGGAACAAGCAGATGTAGGACATTTCCCAAGCAGGCAGTCATGAAAGTGGGGACGTGCAACCATCCACAGCGTTCAGGGAAGAAAAACTCATTGGATTCTTCTAAACTACTGCTCAAAAGACACAGGATACTGCAGGTACATTTCCACCCCCACATATCTATCCTTACAACCCAGGTGACTTTTATCAGTGGAGAAATACCTTTAAAGCTATGCAAGCTGCTTTCAAAGTTAGGCAGAAGCAATCAATATGATTGTCCGCCGTCAATGACTGCTGCTACCTGCGAAAAAAATGGATAAGGACAGAAAAGCTGCCAACATCACATTGAGTTCTGTCTTCAGGAAATGTCTTAGAGTTTAGGGGTGGGGAAAGTAAGTACAGATTTTAGGTGGGAGGGCCGGACATGCCCAAGGCAACTTCAAAGGAGGGGCAAACAAGAATGCAGCTGAAGATGGACTGGCATTTTTCTTGCAGAACTTAAACTGCTGGGTGACTTGTTTATTCTTTTAAAAGGCATGCCCACCCACCCAACTAAATGTGCCTCTTTGTAGTGGTAAAAGATCTGTACCTTTCTCTGTTCTCCTTATAGTTGTCTGCAGGGCCTGATAAAATTCCAGAAAAAATGAAGATTGAGGAGTCTTGTGCGTTGTATCCGTTCTGCTCCTCTGAGAACTCTGGCAAGAGCTGTGGAGCTCTTCCCCCCCCCCTTTTATGATATGCATTGGTCTGAAGAAAAAAAAAAATCTATAAGATAAGGCAACTCCCCTCCAGACCCTAAACGCTATGCTTAAATCATCTAAATAGACCCTAAATGAACTTACCCCTTGGCTTCCTTGCTGACTGGAGACAATCAGTGATTGGCTGAGTTCAGAAATCACAGACACGGCGCCAGTCCAGCCCTTGCCCATATCTGAGGGAACAAAGGCGGGTACGTACATTTAGGGTCTGGGTTATGATTTTTTAAAATAGCATTTAGGGTTGTGAGGGGGTTGGGGGTTTGAAATTTAAACAGTATAACTAAGCAATAAAATTACATATAATCATATATTCTCATTAAACAAACAAAGTAAGTATAGGTTTTTGTCTCAGGGCATGCCCTAAATTGATGGAGAATAGTCTTCCTAATGCCAGTGCCAACTAGTTAGGAAAATTTCCATATTTATATAAATTCTTGGAAGTCAGTCAGCTTTACTTTTAGGCCGTATACACATCTGACTATATTTCATCAGCAGACAACCAATCAGTTGTTGCCTGGTGTGAAGTGTCACTGATGATATTTCAATGAGAATGATCACTAGAGATGGACTTAAAAACTGAACCCAAACATGAGTTCGATCGAACAATTTCAGTTTGGATATAATTAGAACTAGTTTGGTTTTCTGAACTCAGACTTTTTTTCAATAATATTAAAAATTATTAAATTAGGTAAACGCAGCCTTATTCCTGCTATTCTGAATCCCCTGATGGAGAAGCAAAGCTGTCACAAACCTCTTACCTAGAATGCCCAAGGCTACTTCAAAGAGAGGGGCAAACAAGAATGCATCTGAAGAGGACCTGCATTAATCTTGCAAGATACTTAAAGGCAAACTACACCATCATAAGAACATCTTTTAGAAAGAATGGCCTCTTTAAAATATGTTGAATATTCATACTTTGTCCATGAATTCATTACTGTATGCTGCTATGCTTCTGGATGCCTCGTGAAAATGAGCAATTTAGAAAAAACTGTACTGAGCCTGGGCATGCTCAGAAGAGGCAGATAGGGGAGATTCAGTCATTGGTGTGTGATGTCAAACTGTCAAATCCATAACTGACAGTTGCTAACTTAAAGAACCAGGAAGCAAAACAGGGGCAACAGGATTTCAGGATAGACTTATATATTTCGGATTTCAAACTATTACTGTTTAGGGTTTTGGGGTGTGATTTACCTGTATGTAAGTTTTCATTTTAAGGCTGGAATGCCCTTTAAAATGCTGGTGACTCTGTGTAATATTCTTTAATGGCATGTCCATTCCCCAACTAAAATGTGCTCCTCTGTTAAAGGGCAGTCACCCTTAAAAAATGTTTTTAATATGATGTTCCCCCCATGTCTGGCAGCCCAACCGATATATTTTATTTCCAAAAGCCCCCAAACTCTTACTTACCTCCCCTCGTTCCTCCGCGCACTGCGGGCCCTCTGCTGCGAGAATGCAAGCAGAGGGCGGGACCGGCAGTCGCGTCTGTGATTGGCTGAGCGGCAGCAATCACGGACGCGGCTGCGGCGTCATTCAGTGCAGCGGAGGAAGAGGACGAGGTAAGTAAGAGTTGGGGAGCTTTTTGGAAAATACTAACCATGCGGTTGGGGCTACACAGACATGGGGGAACATCAATTAAGGGGATTTTATGCTAGGGGGAGGGTATGTAAGAACGGGGAGGAGAGGGAGGGAGGGGGGGAGAAGGCTGCAGTACGCATGGCAAATATCTACGGAGGCAAGTAGCAGGCAGGTCCTGCTAGCCTCCTGGGGACAGTTTTTGGGACTTTAGGGGGGTCTACAGGAGAACCCTATGGAGCTGGGATGTGAGGTAAGGATTACACTACACTACATGGTGGGGGCATTACTGGGGGGGATTATTATGTTTGGGGGTGGACATGCCCTTAAGTGGTAAAAGAGCCATACCATTCTCTTGTGCTCCTAATAGTTTCCTGCAGGCCTGATAAAAGTCCCGAAAAATGAAGAATAGGAGCTGACTTGTGTAATCCGTACCTGCCATTTTCGTCTTCCTCTGCTCCCCCCCCCCCCCCACAGGATCCCTGGCACCTGCATTGGTCTTCTAAAGCAACAAAAAAAAAAACTTCATATAAGGTAAGGCACCCCCTCCAGACCCAAGCCATATGCTTAAATCATCTAATCAGCCCCTAAATGTACTTACCTTACCATTCTCATTCTCTACTCATTCTCCTTGGCTCCATCGTTGACTGGCAGCTGCATCAGTCCAACAGATGTGGCGGCGCCAGTCCGGCCCCATTCCCAAGACCGAGGGAACAAAGGCGGGTAATACATTTAGGGGCTGGGTTATTGATTTTGAAAATAGCTTTAGGGTTGGGGGGTGTTGACTACCTGTAAGAATCTTTTTGGGGGGTGGGGTGGAGATACCCTTTAAGAAAAGCGCCTAAATTTCCCTGAAGCCTATATTGAACAGTAAAACCAAGCAATAAAATTACATATAATCATATTGTCCATTAACAACAAAATAATAAATAGACCTGTTGTACACCACAATGACTATCAATATCAGCTTTTCTAAAGGGTATTTTAAAAATCTAATTTTCAAAAGTGGATGCAGCAAGATCCCACTGCTTCAAAACTTTTTCAGATATAAATCTGAGCTGTAGATATGAAAAATCAGAATTGAAAACACAGCATTTGTAGGGAAAGACCTGTCATCAGAAGCGAGAAATTATAATATGTGACCCATGCTTGACCTCTTTGGATGCATGCCAGCACACTTTCTGCAACAAAGAGAATCAGCAGAGAAAAGAAGGCATGGGGGAGGGGAGCAGTAGATGTGTAAGAAGAGCAGTGTCCATGGTGAGGCAGTGCAGACATAAGTGTCGCAGACACTAGAGAAGCAGTGAGTAAGGGAGGTGGGGGACTTAGGAGCACTCACTGAACATTAATAATTTAATAAGAAAGCAAGCACAGATAATATGTGAGTACCACCATTTTACTTCTCTCAAGAATTGCTCTTTCGAATTTCGCATATTTGTATTTTGTCAGAAATCATAATACATTCTTTATTCCTGTGACATTGTCTAATATGTAGAGAAATTGTTCCGTGAGCCTGCAAGACTACAGTATATCAAGAGATTACTGAAAGTCTTGTCACCTGTTCCTACAGCTGATGGGCACCTATTTTAAGAGGCTGGTGTGATGTGAGTGCATACCCATTGGCTCCTTTCACTCCTGATAGTTACCTGGGGAAGGCTTCTGTGTGTAGGGTGTTGTATTTGCAAAGTTTCTCTGCAGGGGATCTCGTATAGAGAGATTATTTAATTAATCATATGCTAACAGTATCTTTAGAGAAAAACAATAAAAAAAAATAATGAATAGTAAAAAGGGATTTTGTGTTTTCCCAGTAAAAAGATTTAAATGTATTTTAAATTTTTAATTTAGTACATATTACAGGGCGATGCAAAAAGCAAAGCACCTTACTTACCTTTGTAAAGATTACTGCATTGAGGGATCGAGTTCAGGTATGAAGCGCCACTCTGCTTCTCCATCTTGAAGGCATTAAGGTTTGAGCTAAAAGGTATTGTGAAAATGAACACTGCATTATTATCATAGGCCGTGCTGCGCTATTTCCAAAAAGTTAAAAAGAGGATAACCTTGGCAAACACAATCCTCAGAATGCCAAGAATGAAAGCCAGAGAACCTTTAACCCTTTTCACTGCAAGGAGAATTTTCATTTTTTTTGCGTTAACTGCCAGAAGAATTTTCAGGATTTTGCCCTTAATCGCTTTAGACTATTTTACAGTAGGAACCTTGCAGTAAATCAGGAAATATTATACATTGTTTTTTCAGCACAAAGTGTACTTTAACATGGTACAGAATTTTGTAATTTTGGAAATTTTACTGGAATTATGGGTAAAAATGTAAAAAAAATGAAAAATTTGCAAATTTCAGGATTTTTCCTTTTTACTTATAGTTATCTTAAAGGAGAACTAAACCAATTTATATACTCCAGAATCTGAAAACAACCCCTAAAAACATCAATAGCTATGAAATACCACTCAGTAAACTGTATTAAAGTAAATGTAGCCTGTTAAGAGCTGGATGACTATCTGTGTTATGTGCAGTGTCAGACCACACCTCCGACCTCAGTCACATGCTTCCTTGCTTATCTGTCCGTAAAAGGATTGGCTAGAGAGTATAAGGGTTGTGACCAACCTGTAACAATTTGCCATAGCTAAGGATGTCTGAGCAATGTGCAGAACATAATGGTCGTTGACCAAATTGTGTTATAGTAGAATGCTGAGAAGTAAAGCACAACACCATAAGCTATTTAGGTAAATTTCCCAGCGTCTGTTAAAAATGAGAGGAAGACACACATTACTGGTTTTATATCAAGGTTTTGCCTTTGGTTCAGTGTTGTTCGTGGCTTAGTTGTCCTTTAAGGTTACACACAAAAAAATCATGTTCTCTAAAAGCTTGATACTCCCGGAGTACAACGACACCAGATATATGTAGGTACCCGACTTTTCCTGTAAGGAGACCCCCCCAAACTAAAACTGCACCTTCTAGATATACACCAAATTAAAATGTATAACCACTACTGACAGTTAACATAGAATATCTACCAAATTAACTAAAATATCCCCACAAGTGAGATTTTTAGGAAACTACACACCCACAGATTTTATGAGTCAGGTTAGTTTCGATCAAAATGCAGATACAGGACGTGCTCTTCGTGCCAATTGTAAGTTATTTTTCACATTTTCCTTTTTTCCTCAACTGTAAAATTCAGAGACAAAATCAAATGCGAATTTCAGCTAAAAACTGTGGAGGAAAGTTCAAAACGCATCTCAAAAATATGAAAGCCTAACCCTCCCGATAAACGGTATGCCACATTCATGGGTACCCAGAGACATGGCGACCAACTAACCCAGAGCGTGACCAGTGCCAAATTGCAGTAGCAGCAAAAAAAATTTAGCCAGTTTTGTATTTGAACAGTCTGCAGTTTTTTCCACAAAAAACACCCCGTAACTAGAAATAACCCCACAAACTATATATTCTTGAAATTTACACACCTTCAGCAGTAACACTGTAGTTTGTTCCTTCATACCCTCAATGGTGTGGGCGCAGTTCTTCGTAGAAGTTTGCATTTGTCTGAAAAAATGAACAAAAAACAAACTTCAAAAGGTAGAAATCATGCCAAAACCCATGGAATGTAAAAAAACGTTACTAAAATTTAATCTCCCAAATGTCCTGAATCAAAACGGTATGCCATATGTGTGGTTACACATGTGGAAGTGGAAAGCCAAAAGCACAAAGCGAAACAATGCACAAGGCTCAGAAACAGCAAAAATATTCAGCCAAATCTGAATTTGAACAGTCTGCAATTTTTCCCCACAAAACAACCCCCACAAACCATATAGTTTCTCGAATCCAGGGGTTTGTCCTAGGGTTTTTGGCACCTGAAAATACTTTTGAATGCGCCCCTAGACGAGCGCGGCGTAGCGCCGCGGCAAAGGGGTGTAGCTTAAGTGTGGGCGTGGCTGGTCTGTGGGTGTGGCTTTAGCGCATGGGCGTGACAAATTTCATATTTTTTTTGAAAATGGTTATTTATACGCTTCTCTATATTTTAGAAAACACTAAAAACATGTTGGTGCAACATGGTACATTACATTAGAAAGCTCTACCAACATATAAAAGAATGTTGGCCAAAGATTTGTAAGCCCTGCTACACGTCAAGGTAGATCTTTCAGCAGGGCCTAACTATTATCTAGATTATATATTATATATAGATTAATATAATATTTATAGATATTATATCTATCTATTATCATCTATCTCTGATATTTATCTATCTCTGCTATCTATCTCTGCTATCTATCTGTCTATCTCTGCTAGTATCTATCATATCGCTATTATCTATCTCTATATCTATTATCTCGTATCTATCATCTATTCTACATCTATCTATTATCTATCTATCATATCTCTGATTTTATCTATCTCTGCTATCTATCTCTGCTAGTATCTATCTATATCGCTATTATCTATCTCTATTATCTAATCTATCTCTGCTATCTATCGCTATCTCTACATCTATCATCATCTATATATATCTAATATATCTATCTCTGCTATCTATCTCTGCTATGTATCTATCTATCATATCGCTATTATCTATCTCTATTATCTATCTATCTCTGCTATTATCTATCTATCTCTACAATCTATCTATCTATCTCTGCTATCATCTATTCTTTCTATCATCTATCTCTGATATTATCATCTCTGCTATCTATCTCTGCTATGTATCTATCTATATCGCTATTATCTATCTCTATTATATATCTATCTCTGCTATCTATATATCATCTATAATCTATCTATCTATCTCTGCTATATCTCTGCTATCTTATCTGTCTATCTCTGCAATGTATCTATATATCTCTATTATCTATCTCTATATTTATCTATCTCTGCTATCTATCTATCTCTTACATTATCTATCTATCTCTGCTATATATCTATCTATCTCTTCTATCTATCTCTGATATTTATCTATCTCTGCTATGTATCTATCTATATAGCTATTATCTATCTATCTATCTCTATTATCTATCTATCTCTGCTATCTATCTCTGTATTTATCTATCTTGATCATCTTCTATCTTGTCTATCTCTGCTATGTATCTATCTATATCGCTATTATCTATATCTATTATATATCTATCTCTAGCTATCTATCTATCTATCTATCTCTAACATCTATCTATCTATCTATCTATCTCGCTATCTATCTGTACTATCTCTGTATCATCTATATCGATATTACTATCTTATCTATCTATCTATCTCTGCTATCTATCTATCTATCTATCTCTACATCTATCTATCTATCTCTGCTATCTATCTATTATCTCTTCTATTATCTATCTCTGATATTTATCTATCTCTGCTACTATCTCTGCTATGTATCTATCTATATCGCTATATATATCTCATTATCTATCTATCTCTGCTATCTATCTATCTATCTTTACATCTATCTATCCCTGCTATCTATCTATTATCTCTTCTATCTATCTATCTCTGATATTTATCTATCTTGCTATCTATCTCTGCTAGTATCTATCTATATAGCGTATTATCTATCTATTATCTCTATTATCTATCTATCTTGCATCTATCTATATATCTTATATATATCTGCTATCGTATCTATCTCTTCTATCTATCTATCTCTGATATTTATCTATCTCTGCTATATATCTCTGATCTATCATCTCTGCTATGTATCTACTATATCACTATATCTATCTATATCTGCTATCTATCTATCTCTACTATCTATCTATCTCTCTATCTCTGACTATTTTCTATCTCTGCTATTTATCTATCTTGCTATATATTATCTCTGATATTCTATCTCTCTCTTGCTATCATCTATCTATCTATCTATCTCTGCTATCATCTATCTATCTACTATCTATTCTCATCTTCTCTGCTATGTATCTATCTATCTATCTACTCTATCTATCTATCTCTGCTATCTATCTATCTATCTACTATCTTGCTATTTATCTATCTCTATATCTTATCTATCTCTGCTATCTATCTCTCTCTGCTATCTATCTCTCTCGATCTATCTCTCTCTGCATCTATCTCTCTCTGCTATCTATCTCTCTGCTATCTTTCTATCTATCTATCTATATCTATCTATCTCTGCTATCTATCTATCTCTGATCTATTATATATTGCTATCTAATCTACTCTTCTATTATCTATCTCTGAATTATATATCTCTGCTATCTATCTGTCTATCTATCTATCTCTGCTATGTATCTATATATATCGATATCATCTATCTCTCTGCATCATCTATCTATCTTCTTACTATCATCTATCTCTCTATCTCTGCTATTTATCTATCTCTGCTATCTATCTATCTCTGATATCTATCTCTCTCTGCTATCTATCTATCTATCTATCTATCCTCTATCTATCTATCTCTCTATCTCTGCTATCTATCTATATCTCTATATCTGCTATTATCTATCTCTGCTATTATCTATCTATCTCTGCTATTTATCTATATATGCTATTTATCTATTCTCTATATCTATTATCTCTATATCTATCTCTCTCTGCTATCTCTCTCTCCTCTGCTATCTATCTCTCTCTGCTATCTTTCTATCTATCTATCTATATCTATATATCTCTGCTATCTATCTATCTTGCTTATCTATCTATCTATCTCTTCTATCAGTCTATCTCGCTATTCTATCTCTGCTATTTATCTATATTTGCTATCTATCTATCTCTCTCGTATCTCTCTCTGCTATCTATCTCTTTCTTCTATCTATCTATCTAATCTATCTATTCTCTGCTATCTATCTCTTCTATCAGTCTCTCTACTATCTATCTATCTGTGCTATCTATCTCTCTCTGCCTATCTATCTCTTCTATCTGTCATCTCTGCTATTTATCTACATCTGCTATCTATCTATCTCTGATATTTTTATCTCTCTTTTATCAGTCTATCTCTCTATCTATCTATCCAATCTATCTCTGCTATCTATCTATCACTGCTATTTATCTATCTCTGCATTTATCTATCTCTCTATCTATCTATATTTGCATCTATCTATATTTGCTATCATCTATCTATCTTCTCCACTATCTTTCTCTCTCTGCTATCTATCTCCCTGCTATCTATATCTATCTTGCTATCTATCTATCTCTATCTATCTTGCTATTTATCTATCTCTGCTATTATCTATCTTGATATTTATATATCTCTGCTATCTATCTATCTTGATATTTATCTATCTCTTGCTATGTATCTATCTATCGCTACTAGGGTCAGTGGTGAAAGTGTCCTAGTAACTTTTTTCTATAACTTACAGACCACAGCTGCAGTGCTGGAGGTCTAGTAGGAACACTTGGCTCTCTATAAACATGGGTGTGATACTTTACCAGCCACTTTCCCCAACTCAAAGGTTCAGGGACACAGGTTACAAAGCTGAAAGTGTCCTTACAGGTCCTCCCTGCGGCTGCCCCATGCGTAATAACAGAGGGTGTGTGATGCCCATGACCCATGTCTATGCCCATGACACCCCAGACAGAGCCCAGCATTGGACTACAGGACTTTCTGGCAGGCAGGTTACAGTGACTTGGCACATCGCGGATAAACATTCCGTTAATTTGATCCCCCATTATCCTTCCATTTCCCCAGAATAATTTCCCATGTGCCCCTGGCTTGGTACCTTTGTATCTCTACAGCACTCCTTCATAAGCGCGCACGAACTTGTTCTCCTGGCTCCGATCTGCCGGCAGTTGTCCCGGTGTCCCTGATGTGTCTGCGGTTTACTCGGTTGCCGCCGGTCAGAGGGACACCCAGCATGGCAAGGAGGGTAGGAGGGCAGTACAGCAAAGCTGTGTAGAAGAGACACACACACACACACACACACTGGCAGACATACAATCACACACACACACACACTGGCAGACATACAATCACACACACACACAGACACATACAATCACACACACACACTGACACACACATACATACACACACACTGACACACACACACACATTTGTATCAATATCCTTTTGTTACATAGTTGTGCCGGTTGCCCTTGGCGATTAGAGACGTCCAATTAGAAAGCGCAAATGGCGCAGCCCATGGTGCCTGATTGAAGCCTTTCAATGGTGGGCACATGGGGGGCACAGGCGGGATTTGGGGAATAAACTATTTACAATGTGTTAACAAGGGAATTAAATTGAAATAAAATGAATCTCGTTCATTACATTGTATTAACATTTAATGATGTCAGAACTTTATATAAAGGTTGATTATAACCCATAGCCCAATAGTTTAACCAGTGCCATAGCCACACGTGGGTTGATAGGAAAATCCTCCATAGATTTCATTGATCATGTAAAAAAAACAAACCACCAGACGTTTCCTATCAACCCACGTGTGGCTATGGCCTGGTTAAACTATTGGGCAATGGGTTATAATCAACCTTTATATAAAGTTCTGACATCATTAATGTTAATACAATGTAATGACGAGATTCATTTATTCAATTTAATTCCCTTGTTAACACATTGTAAATAGTTTATTCCCCAAATCCTGCCCCCCGTGCCCACCATTGAAAGGCTTCAATCAGCACCCATGGCCTGCGCCATTTGCGCTTTCTAATTGGACGTCTCTAATCCCAAGGGCAACCGGCACAACTATGTAACAAAAGGATATTGATACAAATGTGTGGGTGTGTGTCAGTGTGTTGTGTGTGTGTGTATGTATGTGTGTGTCGTGTGTGTGTTGTTGATTGTGTGTCTGTGTGTGTTGTGTGATTGTATGTCTGCCAGTGTGTGTGTGTGTGTGATTGTATGTCTGCCAGTGTGTGTGTGTGTGGTGTGTCTCTTCTACACAGCTTTGCTGTACTGCCCTCCTACCCTCCAAAAAAATTCCATGCCCCTGGGT
>JAACNH010004097.1:0-25576 GCA_019447015.1 Hymenochirus boettgeri | reverse complement strand
GTGAGTAAAATGTCTATTATACCTATACGCGAGTAAATATCGAATATTAAATCTGCGAGTAAAATGTCTATCGACACGGGCAGGAAGGTAGCATGACTTTAAGGCAATATTCATAAAAGTATGGTATTTATTGTCTGATTTAATTTTGTTGGAAAGCCACACTTTTTATATACTGTTTACACCCCCCTTTTGAGGTTAACATTCAATCTGTTTTCATAGATCCCTTTCCTTTGCACACTCTCCCCCTATGCATTTGTACACTAGTCCTCCTGATTAACTGAGAAGATTGTTTTGTAATTGAACATTTAATAGCAAAATGAATGGTAAGCTCAAGGGAACATCGTGGGAACATCACCCAGGTTAATTCCAAATAGGCAGGCCAAGAATTATCTAATTTTGATATCAAGGCAGTGTATTGTCAGCATTGGTTTGCTCATTTTTCATGCTGTTAAATTCTTTTACTAAACCTGATAAGTAATACAACCGAGATAAGAACTTGCATTTACATTGCATATTCTGTGTGTCCAGTGCCTCCTAATCATAGAAATCTTTGAAACAATTTTCTTCTTTCACTAGAGTAAAACTACACTCAAGATAGATTGGAAGTAGCTAGGAGTAATAAGTCATCCTCGAGTTTGACTAATTTTTGCTAGTGAAGTGCTGTACCCCAGGGTTCTGTCCTTGTGTCCACTTCCTCATTAATCTATTCATTAATGAACATGTCAGCATTTTAAGAAGGCCTCTCTGGTTTTTGCTGATGACAACATTTTCCAGCATAATAAACTCATATCAATATATATTTCTTCTGTACGGAGCAATTTGTACAAATGAGTGAACTGCATCATTAACTTGCAGATAAGCTTTGACACACTCATAAATGCTCAATGTCTGTATGTGAGAAATAAATATATGCAAGCAAATTATGCATTAAATGGGTCTGTTATTCGGGGAAAAATTCTTAATAAGGATTTAAGGCTTATTTCCTGATTAATGTCCTGATATTTGAGACTTTATTAATTATGCCCTAAATCTGTTACAATATGTAGGACAGCTATTTTTTTTTTCATTTCATACTGAACAAATTTTTGGTACTCTTTATGTATTTTGTAAGCATTCAACAGATGCTAAAAAAATGCAAAGATGAGGAACATACAAAATCAGAGAATTAGCCCTGAATGCTATTCCACTAGAGAATTTATGTGATTTCATAATAGAAAACCCCCCGTTTCGAATCGGATTGAGGGTTTTTCGAAGTCCGCAACAACACTTTCATCACGAAACCCAATTTTTCAAATTTTTTGTCTTTTGATTTTCGAAATCAGAAGTAGAACGATCTTCCAAAATCGAAAAGTAGACGAAAAATTTTCGCAAGTAGACGATCTTCGAAAATCACAAAGTAGACGATTTTCGAAAATCGGAAATCAAAAATAGAACGATTTTTAGAATCGCAAAGAAGAAGAGCGATTTTCGAAAGTATAGCATCTTGCTAAAATCAAAAGTAGAACGATTTTTCGAAAATCGAATCAAAAATAGAACTGATTTTTGTAAAATCGAAAGTTGTCCGATTTTCAAAAATCGAAATAGAAGAACGATTTTTGAAATCGAAACTCGATTTTCCAACTTTCGAAATTCTGAAAATTTTCGAAAATTCTAAAACGGAATGAAACCAACATTTTTAAATCCCTAGCATTCACTAATGGCAGGGATAGAACTGGTTTCACCCTTTGCTTCAGAGCCTCAGGGTTTGAGATACGAGCGGAGCATTTGCATTCATGTATCTAACTTGTGTTAGTGGTGTCTGTTTTGTTGTTACAGGTTAATCACACTTCCACCTTGGCATGAACATGGCCAGCTTTAAAATGATGACCCCTGTATCCTGGAGAATGGAATATTAGGAAGAGTGATCAAGATGACAAAACCTTGGGGGACAACTTTGGAGTCATTGATGGTTAATTAAGTTGAATGGTACAGAGAAAAATGAATTCCATTTGCACTAGGGTATTAATATTGTTTTTGGGCTATAAAAGGGGTCGCAGTTATCATGGCATTGGTTCATCTTACAAGGTGGTGGATCCGAAGACATCTAGGGACCCTAATTGCTCATTAGTTCTGGGGCTGTTGCAGTGTTTTCTTACAGCGTACCAAGGTCTAAATATTTTTAGTTTTGTCTCTCCCATTATTCTTTCTATTTTGATTATTTGCCACAATCTTATGTTAACATGCCAGTGAGCCAGATTGTAATACAACCGAGTAAAGTAAATGCTCCAGGTTGTGACTTCCTCGTGACTTATGCTTGGCCTCTGGACTAAGTTACCATCTGTTACACATTTTGCGCAGACTATATTTATTATGTTTATACTTTAATCTGAAATTTTAAACAGGACATATGATTTTTTTGAAAAAGAGAAAATAAGGTGTGATGCATAAAGAAAAATGATGTGTACTGACATTTTTGTCCCATCCTTTTTCATCAATGCTTAATTATGGTCTGTAGCCCAAACACTATGTGGAAATAATGTGAGATCTTCAACAGTTAACAGCTTGTCACAGTCACGCTGACTCCTTTAGGAAAAGGCTTCCCTGCCATAAGAGGTGACACCAGCAACCAGTGCAACTATTCACCTAATGAAACCCTAAAGCGACAGTGTTATAAACAAGCAACCTGATTAGGTGTATTTCACATGGTATTTCAATTTATTTATGAAGCAATTTTGTTTAGGGGCAATAAATATTGCCATACCTCATTTTACTCCTTATGAGTTTAGAATATTAATTTATTTAATATTAAAAAATTATTAGATTTAAAATAAAATTTACAATAGTCTAATTTGCCTAACAATAACCTTTTATTTTTTGCTTTGGCAGATTAAAACAATATAATTATTTTTATTTGTATTCCACCTCATTTCATAGCATAAAATTTTAAATTGCTGTGCTAGCTGTGCAAAAAAATGTTACCTTAAGTGAGTTTCAGAAAATATATACAGGCCTATTTAAAAAAGGTGCAAATATAGCCGAGCTATTCTTTCATCACTAAACAATAATACCTTTTTTATTCTGGCCTACTTCAATAAAAACATCTTTAGTTGCTGCAGTAAAGAACCACAGACAAAATTCGCACTTCTTATTATTATAGAGATGGGATCTGGGTCTGACTCAGACCCGAATCCAACATGGGGGGGGAGCCCTCGGATCCAAAATCTGAATGTTCCATCCGAACCCCGGACCGACGTTCAGATTTTCAGGACTCAGACGAGTTTTTTGATTTTTAATCGAACGTTAGCTATTTTAAAAATAGCCTGACATTCGATAATACTTGAAAATACGTTGGAAACGTGAAAATAGTTTTCTGATCGTATTTTTAGGATATCGTACATTCAAGGCATTTATAAGAAAGATTTTCGTAAATAGCTCAACGCTCGATAAAATCGAAACTCGCATCCGCAGTCCCTATTTAAGTTCCGTTTTAGGATTTTTGGATCTTTCGGGATTTTCCGAAAAACAAAACATCTCTAATTTTATTAAAATGCCAGATGAGTAATGCAAGCCTTGCACTAAAAGAATTTACCCAGTGACAACCTACTGGGTCTGATCATTTTGCGATTGATATTATGATATGCCAAGAAGCAGTTCGGCCCAGTAAAACCATGAGGACCAATTATTTGATCACAATTGTTGTTTGACTAGCTTAAATACTGGCCATACTCACCCCAATAACATATAAAAAATGTTAGAATAGAATTTCTCTTTTATTAATAGACATAAAGTGTATGTGTGTGTGTGTGGGTGGGGGGGGTTGTAAATCTGTATATCTGTTAAAATTGATGTAATATCGGACAATATGGAATGTTTTATCAAATGTCTATTGTAACCCACCTTATATAGTTTTGATGAATTGATTAATTGACCGATTAATTGATTGATTGGTTGATGTAATTTTTAAATAACTCAATCTTCACTTATCTCACTGTACTTCATGCTAATCATTAATTACTCCTACTGAAAATATAAGGAACGTAACACTAAGTGAAAAATAATTCATCCATTCTAATTGGTGCTTCCGATTTTATCAGAGTAACACAACCACTGAGTATTGATGTACTACAGAGTAATAATACACCACATATAAGGGTACTTTATATCTTGTGACTAGAGATTGATCAAACTTCAGTAAAAGTTCTGTAGTCGAAAATCAAACAAGTCAATGGGAGAAATATTCGAAAAAGTTTGGTAAAATACAGATAAAATAGCTATGGTAATTTACTGTAAATTTGCCTTGCCCCTGGGAAATGGACTGGGAACATGTCCTATCACCAAAAAAACTGTTTAAACACTACCTTTCCCAACGATCGAGGCCATTTTCCGAGTTCCACATACTAGAAACATCAGGGTTTATAGCCAATTGAAGGTTTATAGCCAATTTCGAGTGTTATAGCCATTCAAGGGTTACCCAATGATACCTTCGAGGGTTTAAATCAAATTGGACCGTCTACATTCAAATGTGGGTCCGAGATACATTTGGGGATAGGGAAACCGAAGGTTCATTCAAGGTTCGCAGATATCGGAAGCTACATTTGAGGGTTCCAAAATAAAAGGATACATCAGGGTTACCGATTCGAAAATTGGACATTAATTGGATTTTCAATATTACCGAAAACAAGTCAGCAAGTTTCAAAAACCCAAACATTTCTGTAGTTCAGATATTCAAGTTTGTATAAACTCAAAGTTTCGAAAGGGTTCGAGTTTAGGTCCATCACTAATTGTGACGCTCTATAGCTTGCATCTTTAGTTGTTGAGTGAAAATTTCAAAAATATATATTTTTTTTTATACAGAATGTAAATGCTTTTGCCATTAGAAGTGCTCAACCAGTACCTGTCAGCAGTTTATATTCATTGTTCACTGTATGTAAGGCAGACTTGATTTCCCAGTAAGCTCAACAGATTTGCCCTTATGCATGTGTGTATGCGGTAAAACAAGCCATTCCCGGTGCCAAGAGCAATCACCATCTGTCATTGAAATGGTCAGTATGAGACTGAAATATCTCTTGCTCACAATCGGGCTCCCTGTCACTGGAGTTATAGGGATCTGACTGTGATTCAATAGTTTGTGACCAACCATAATACTCTTCCTTCCTTTTTTTTTTTCTGATAGCTGAGTGGAAAATTTTCAGCCTGCTGATCTACTTCTCCACGTGCTTTTTCAAAACTTTGCTTGCTTGAGTGGATTGCAAACTGGTTGTCCATACAGTAACCGTAGTCTGGGCAACCCATTCTTTTTTAATAAGGTAATAATATACCTGTTTTATATCCTACAAAGATTTTTGTTGTTTATCTATTATTTTCAATAATAAAGTTATCTGGTTTCCTAATTATAGGGAAGGTAGTAATGTGTATTTTATTACAGATTGCCTCTGGTGTCCATTGATTTCTATAGTTAGGCTCGCACACAGTACATAAGAGGCAGCCTTCAGGTAGGCCTGACTCGAAAGCCTGCAGCAGGAGCAGAGAGATGTATTTTGGTCCATGGAACTTCCTTCTGGAATCCAAATACTGTGCCTTGTTCGCAGAAATGCCCGAAGGTAGAACTGAACCAATAGTGCACTGTTAAAACATTAGATAGATTCAGGAACAAAGTTTTACAGATTCAATTGTGATCTACTAAACATACACGGCATGTGTGCACTTCTATTGCAGCACCCCTAATGAGACCGCTATGGTCTTTTGCCCTTGCACCAAGTGCCTGGGTTGATTAGTTGTTCATAGAGATCTGAGCATGTTTAACCCATAACCATACTGCCAATTCTGTACAAATATGCTATAAGAACATTCTACGTTACGTGTGCATTCTGAGAAGAAGCATGGACCGTTACAGACCTGAATCCCAGTCACTAATGTCAACAGCAGTAATAGCAAGGGGTAAAAATTCAACTGATTTCTTCTAAATGTAAGAGAATAGTAGCATAACATGAACATTTTTCCAACTGAACTGTCCCTTAAATAAATCTACCAAATGGGTATTAGTTGCTAGATGCTCTTTTGGTAAATTTTATAAATGTACATAGCGGTCACATACATCCCTTTTCCATTTCAATGCCAAATCTTTCTATATCCAATCAACCAGACAAAAACAACAAAATCAAACAAAACAAATTAAAAAATCTGAAGGTTTTTCCCTCATATCAGTTTTGATTAATTGATACTTTAGAAATGGCAAAGTCTACTGTTGTTGGTAAAAGGTATATTTATAAAGATTTCAATTAGCATCATTCCTTGGCTTTTTAATATTTTTATCTATGGATTGTGGTACTTTCTTGCCACTTAATTGACATAAACAAGATCAGAGATCTTGACCAAATGACAGGGAGCAATTTGGGAATGTGACAAGTGTAAAAGCGTTTACACCTGTTTTAATTCTTTTTTTCATTCCCACCTCTACGTCTACACTAATCGTTGTAAGTAAAAGCCAAGTACCAGACTAATGAAGCATATATCCATCCTTGTCATCCTCATGATCAATTCACAGCTCCATTCACAATGCATAAATCCCTGAAGTGATAAAATTACCCCTAATCTTAAAGTGCCAGATTATTATAAAGATATGTGTACTGTGGAATGGCTTAACTGAAGTGGGATTGTTAAAGTACTGTGTGTCACTGGGGGTAGCTTCACTCAACCCCCTAACAAAATAGTGTGTCCAGTGTATTCACATACAAGATAAATGCTTCTTAATGTCTTTCTATTCTTTTAACTGGCATTAGGTGCCCATGGTATCCATATACATTATTTATATGGGTTGTCTTAGTATTTTCAATGCACTGTATATACAGACTTCTTTGAATATATATAATATAGTAACAACCCCATTGGGCCTATAATCTTAGAAATTATTACTGCAGTCTAATTCCTGGTTCTGTGTTTTTGATTTCTTGTATTTGTTGTGGAAAGGGCTTTATTGGCACTAGGCCCCTTGTTTGTCCAAAGCATCGGAGGGTTGATTATACATCAAGGACTCTTTAGTGACTACCATTGCAAATAATAGCACATTATTTCCATATATAAAAATAATTGGAGGGACACTTACAAACACCGTGGGAACAAGGTTCTGTGAAATTATACAGGAAAGTAAAAAAAATAAAGAAGGAGAGAGAAAAGTAGGGTCAGCATAAATCATACATTGTAAGTAAAGCGTAAATCATTAAACTTTCAAATGAAACTTAAAGGTGTGTTAAAAAAAAACCAATGATTCTCTTTTGTTGCGCGCAATTTAATATATAAATACGTTGATAACTGGCCCTACCTAGGCACTACAATTACTAATTTTTGTCACTGCTGTGGTCCATAGTACTCTCCAAAGACACGGCTGATGGCTAGGAATCTGCACGAAGGATACCACTTACAGAAATGTCAGCCTCAAACTGTAATGATACTAGTCAGTCCAGAGCACCCTGCTGCCATTTTATGGTACCCCCAGCAATTTGTTTATTTGTTTCATGGCAATCTCAATATTTTTATAAAAATTTAGTTTATATTATGTCATCCTAATTATTCTATATATTCTCTTCCATTGTAAAAATCAGTTAAAATTATACCCTTGCTATTTCCCAACTGTTCATTAGTGAGCTGACATTTCAGGTTCTGTAATGCTAAGGCCACACTGTAATGCGCGCATGGAGAACTGATGTTTTCAACAATCAATAGCGCATGTGATCATCAAAAAATGCAGATTGCATGCTTTGGATTAACGGATCGCAGCGCAACACGTCGCACACTAGGTGGCCACATCAATTGGGCCACACTAGGTGTGTCGCTTTTAAAAAATCACCTCAGTGTTGCCTAGCCCTAACATTCCTTCTTCTTTCCCCAAATGCACACATAATGTGGAATGTCCCTAACAGTAATGGACTGTTGATGGTCCAAACCATGCTCAATTCTCGACCTAGCAACTTAATCAACCCAGGTGCTGGGTCATTGACAAGACCATAACAGTCCTCTACTAGGGTCCTGCAAACAGGAAATCAGTATTTCAGAATCATTTATTTATACAACAGACAAAATGCTTGAATGGGCAGGTTAAGCATTGGTGATGGAAAATACTCTCTTTTTTCTTAAAAGTACCGGTAATTATTTTGTAAACTAGACTCTTCAACCGTTAAGTTGCTTGGCCTTGTGTTCCAAGTCAGTGGGATGGATTTTTGGCTAAAATTCTTAAAGACTAATTTTTTAAACATTTATTAAATTGAATAACATGTTTCAAAAAATTTTCTGTTTCAAACCCTGGTTCTGTTTCTTTAACAGTGGATTAACCCACAACCACTGTTTAATTCAATAGGTGTTTCTGCCAGCACATTTTAGTTTTCCTTTAAAACTCAGGGAAACAAAATCTCAAGCAGTTTCATGCATCCAATTTCTAATTTGCTGGTACTTTATAATTCCTTATTACTTTATTCAAGCCTATGATTTTTCCAATATGTTAACTCTAGTATCCCATATAATCTTACTTTTCACCAAATTATATTATTTAAAAAAAAAAAAATCACAATTTTATTGCACGTTCAACAATATTTAATTAAACAAGCAAAGTTTGTACAAATAGAAGCAATATTTTGGCATGGCAGTTTTATTCAATATCATACTTTATTACAATAATTAATTTACACACGGATGACTTTTCTTGGAATGGATAACAATAGCCCCGTATGAAAATGGTTTGTAGACATAAAAAAAGGGAAAACATGGGTATCAGCTACACACAAAGGCTGAATTCATAAATACTGTAATGGAGCACGAAAGTGAGCATTTGTATATTTGCTCTGGAGATCACTGTTATAGATGAAACCAATATCAATCTGCAGCTTGTGGGTGAACAATTTTGATGCCAAATTTTGTTTTGTGTGTCAACATAATGAGATTATGTCTGCTTTAATTATCTGAATCGTATCCCCAGAGGGCACAATATAATTATTGTTCTTTTTTTCTAGTTGTCTTTAAAAAGTACTCAGTTATTAGATCATTGACACAATTCTATTGAATGTTTCCTGAATATAAAATTGGACACGTGTAAAAATCATTGTATTTGTTTTATTATTTATTAATATTTCAATCCCTGTGTTTATTGTGATGGTGTGAACAAATCCCTGGCTGAGAAATATGTAGAAATGGTTTTCAGTGGCTCTAGTAAAATCTTTGTCCAATGGTAAATGTATTCCTGCATGTGTGGGCGGTATTGGAGTCCAATTTCACACGCCCATGACAAAGCAATTCATTGCCTTACTAACACAATAAAGATCTAGCCCTGTCCCACTGTAGCCGACGTTACTCTCATGCAGAGCTAAACATATGCCTGTTAAATAATCAAATCTCTAGATACCAAAACAAAGAGATGCCCCATCATCTCTGTGAAAATAAGCGTGACTTGACTTAAACACTACGATTGTATTAAATATGAATGATTCATCATTGTAAAGCACAGTGTGGGGGATCCACAATGTTGTCCGATGAGCCACATGATTAACCAATGACATGGGAGAGGCCGCTAAAGTAATAGGCAAGCCTTCTGTTCACAATCCCCGGCCCTAGGCTTTTCAAAATGTGTCTTAGGAGGCTTGACAAAAATAATGAACTAGTGAAAGGCAATAAATTCAAGACTTAAAAAACTACAAGAAGGAATTCCTCAAAAGGATTGTCTTTTCAAAGGCCAGTGTGAAACATCTCTTTTTGTCATCTAAACGCAGCCATGTTCCCTCTACCCACAAACACATAAGTCTATTTCCCTAAAGGGAATTCAATTCTCTTTGTTAAGAGTGAAAAACTTACATGAATTAAGAGTAAGCCCATTGATCACACCCATCAGAGCGTGACACTAATACTTTTCTCAAAGGCTGAAGCCCTTTATGACCCTGCCAACAATTTAATACAGTGTTTTCCTCCGCTGCCTTTGAATTAGCAGAAATTAACTCCATTCAAAACAATCAGACAGTCCAGTACCGTTAGTTTATATTTTTAAATCTGATAGTTGTAATTTCATTTGGCTGGAATTATTTGAGCTCTGTAATACATAGTGCCCTACATTTCTTTTGATTAGACCTATTTTAGAACAGCGAGAAACTTCCAGGATTACATTTTGTTAATCACAATTACTCTGACTGTTAACAAAGGGAGTGATTTTTTTATTCCTTTTAGACTTCCCAAGTGAGATTTCAGCAGCAAAAAACAGAACATATACTATGCATTAACAATGAGGGTATAATGGACAAAACATTAAGGAAATACAACTAAAGAATTGTTAATATGACAATTATTTTGAAAATATGGTCATGCTCTCAAATGCCATAAAAATGTGTATTTGATTCGTAAAAAACAAAGAATTTGCATTACAAGAGTCATGAAATCCAAATTTGAACTGAATTGCATTAATAATATCCCCTTACTCTACCATACTTGAGTGCTGCTGCTTTTACTCATCGGTAACTTGAGATGTTTCAATAAAGGTATTAATAGATTATAACTGTATATAGCTTTTTCACTGAAATCAGATTAATAATCGAAGAATATGTTTGTTGGTCCTAAAACACCAACCATTGTACACCTTCCTTTCTAAAGCCTGGACATAACCGCACTTTGATGTTACACTACTTGACAGTCGATCCAAATATAGTTTCCCACCGATCATGTTTGGAAAATCAAAATGACTTGGGGCCAGACAGTTGTTTGGAAACGTTAAGATAGAGAATGGGCCGGTTCGCGGACCCGAACCCGGGATCCGCCGCGTATTTCTCCCGTCCGCGAACGTGGATTATTCCGGACTTTCCGGACTTCCGAACTTCCGAACTGCGGATTTTTTTTTTTTTACGAAAAAATTTTCGAAAATACGAGTATCTCCATAATTACGAGGTCTACAATACTTTCGGGATCCGAAAACGATGATCCCGTAATACGAGGATCCTCGTAATTACGAGGATTCGTAATTAACGAGGTACGAACAATTCTCGTAATTACGAGAATACTCGTAAAAACGAGTAATTCGTTTAATTTTTCAAGACGAGCAAGCACACATGATCCAAATTAGCCAATGGCAGCTATCATAGTTACGGAAAGCCCTCGTTTTTTTACGGAAATCCTCGTTTTTTTTTTACGGGAATCCCGTATTTTCCGAAAAATACCGTTTTTTTAAAGTCACTCTAGCGGACTGTACTTTTTAGGTATTGTTTGCATTTATTACGTGCTTCTAAGGCCATGACCCAGGTCCCTGAGTGGTTAAGTGTACGTTACCAAGGCTATTTAGACCACTTTTAATGCGGATTTTGCCGAACTTTCATTTTAATATTTTTTTACACGGGTCCGCCTCGCGGATTTTCGAATTTTTCGGATTTTTTCGAAATCCGCGGATCTCTAGTTAAGAGGTAGTTTGTAGTGTATGGCAAGAGGATCCTAAATCTGCAGCAAAGCTGGATAACTAACGAAAATTGTTGGAGATTAAGATTAGTATGTGCCTTGTTGAAGAAATATTAGCTATAGAATATTAGCATGCCACCAATGTTAAAATAGGAGCATGTTCTAATTGTTCACAATATAGGAGGAGGGAATAAGCAATCTCACCCTCCCTGATAATTATAGATAGCATTTGCAAGGTAGTTCAGATTTAAAGAGTTAAAAGACTACAATATGGGCCTCATTTATCAAGAACCATGGGTTAAAAATCTTTCTTAAAAGGCATGTCCAACTAAAATTTAACCTACCACTGTGTTTGTGTTTAAAAAAAAAATCCTTACCTTACACCTCAGCCCTTTTGTTCTCCTGCAGCGCCTGTCCAAAGTCCCAGAAGTGAGAGTAGGGATTCTGGTTCATAACCGAACCCACCGGATCCGCCGTGGATTTATCCCTTCCCATGGCGGATTTTTCTGGCATTTTACTCCGCCTTCCCGAACTTCCGATTCGCGAGATTTTAGTATTTTTCGAAAATTTTCGAAATTACGAGTTTTCACGTATTTTCCAAAATTTCCGAAAATGACAGAAACCGACATTTCTAAAATTTTCGAAAATACAAGGATTTCTCTTATTTCCATAAATAACGTATTTTCAAATTTTTCAAATTACGAGGATAACTCGATTTTTGAAAATAACATATTTTCGAAAATTTTCGAAAATACTAGTTTTCATCGAGGTAGTGTGTTTCATATGGTCCATGCTTACTTCCTTATATGAGCAAGGACCCCCCTCCATCCTCTCCCTTACAGATTTCTGTTGTAGTGTAGCCCAGCCCACCTCCAACTGCATGTTAATTTTTTAAAACAAGCCTCAGAAAATAGATTTTAGAATCCTTTATTACCTCTCTGCGCTGGAGATACCCTTTAAAGGTTAGCGTGACTTTAGGAATGGTTTTCTGGGGGCCTTGGCAGGTTCACTAATGTGTGTACACACTAGTGTGTGTGGTGCATTTCCGAAATGGTCGCTAAGCATTGAACAATCACCGTCAGCTTTGCAATTGTTGGAAATGCAGAGGAATGCTGATGGAAAAGTGCAGCTCTGAGCGTTCTCCCTAATGCTTTACATAGGGAGAACGCCCGGTACTATCGAGCAGTGGATCTTTGAAAAATTCAGCAGACAATCTTGCAGATTCTGTCTGTCATCTTTCACAAGATCTTTGCTATGTGTACCCAGCTTTATAGAAGAAAAGAACAGAAACAATGTCCCCATCCTGTATATTTGGACTGTATATTCTAGAACTATAATGCAAATACCTTATTATCATTTTAACAAACAACTGATAGTCATTAAAATGTAAAGTAAAAATGCTTGGCCTGGAAATCTAAACATGGAGTGGACGTCCGTCACAATCAAATTACGCTTCATATATTTCTCAGAGGAAATCTTACTTAGTACGTGAAATTTACAGCCTTCTATTTATTGACTTGTCTTTACTTTCTTCAATAGTTAACTAATCAACAGGAATAATAGAAATAATTGAGCAATACAGGTCAGTGTCATTGCTATTCAATTAAAAGCAACAATCATTATTGAGAATTATTTAAGACAATTCGTCTGTTGTCATACTGTCCAGTCTGAGGTGTGGACATTTGTTTAAGAAAATAAACAACTCAAAATTATTTGTTAGAAACACGGAGTGTTATTTAGCCCTGCAAACATTACTTTTTAATATAATATTCACTATGCTCCACCTTTGATATTATATGTTGTAAATATATAACTATGGTAATTAGGCAAAAAAAAAAAAGACTTGATTGATCAAGTATGGTTTTGATTAGAAAAGGTATTTCCTAGCTAAATACAAAAGTATGTTCATATTAGGAATAAGAGCAGCAGTGAACAATAAAAACAATATCTATACATTATATTATTAATGCAACCACAAGCCGTTCAATATCATTGTGTAGCTAACTGAGCATGGCTTATTATCATCAGCTAATTGCTATGGCATAAAAATTATGCAGGATTTATCCAGAGCCCCAAAAAGCTACAAGAGCTCGGGTACATCTCCCTGTAATGTGTTAACAGGTCTGTTTCAGCCTGCTGCACTATATTAGTTAATGCTAGGTATTCTGATAGCACTGTAAGTACCCAAATGATTACATCATACGCAATGAGCATAGATAGGACAATCACAGGGATGTCATCTCAGATGCTTGTGAATGTTCTCATTCATCCAGGTCATGTATAATCTGTGGCATGTCAATTAGATCAACTGGACTTAAAGTTTAGTTTCTTGAAGACGTTTTTCGCTAGTCATCCGACTGGCTTTCCTCGGTTCAGAATGACTTGTGTACAAAAATCTGTTTGCAATTATACCATGGAAAATCCCAATTAGCAATATCAGTCAGGTGTTAGGGACCTTCTGATGCAAAGTGTGATTGCATTGTGGTAACATGGCAAAAGGAACACGACTGGTTCAAGAGAGGTGTCAGAGGCCATTTAATGGAAAATAAGGAAAATCAACCCTGCATAAGGTGGTGATGTGGGGGGGGTTTCGACAACAACTGTCTCCTATACAATGCTGTTTTGATACCTTAACCTTGCAGTTTCGTATAACACCTCTGAGCCACATAGCAATCACACCTTGCATTCAGAAGGGTCCCTAACTCATAACTTTTATATGCTAAGTGGGACTTTCCAGGGTACATAATTGCCAACATATTCCTGTACAAGGTCTTCTGAATGAGAAAGCCAGTCAGATGACTAGCAAAACGTCTTCAAGAACTAACTTTAAGTCCAGCTATCTAACTGAATACAACAGAATATGCCATTCTCAAAGTACGGTATATTAGTTGCTATAACTTACAGGATACAGTACATGCTGTTCTTATTAGTCTTAACCACATCAATAATCCAGATCACAAACCAAGACTGCAGAACAGGGTTTTCAAATATCAGAGACATTTATTTTGGGGCTCACCTGACGTCTTAATGATGGATTATTTTGTATTACCAAAAGTATTTTTTACACTTAATGTACATTGCAACGCAGGTTGCTCACAACAGTTCCCACCTTGCTTGATTGATGCAAAAGTAGTTAATATATTACAGGAACAATTGCGGTAAGTTTGTGCATGGAAAAATATTACATTTCTCTGCTATTGTAAAATCTTTGCAGCGGATCAATCAGAAAAACGAAATATTGTGACATACTGCTTCCAAAACACTGTATATTTAAACATTTTGGACAAACTGAAAGCAAGGCCAGCACACCAGACATAGACTATCCACATACTGTGGTAGAGAAAATGATTTCCTACAAGAGAAAAAAGTAATTAATATATAGAACGAAGCAGCTACTTAGTGTTAGCTCTCTGCGTGATACCTAATAAAAAGCTTGGTTATAGCGCCTTAGCTAATGAGCCTAACCTCTGGTGACCATAAAACGGAAATATAATTATGGCATTAAGAGGCCTATATTTGAACCTTAATTATTAATTATTAAATGTGAGTAGGTGAGGTTGTAAAACTGCTAATTAAGTAGATCAGTAAAATTGGCAGACGGTAGAACATTTACCAATGGTGATCCCATTACGTTGTAATTGGGTCAATGTAATATTAATAATTGCCAAGGACTGGTTTGGGTTCTGTTGTCAAATTTGTAAACTGAATAGACTCTTAAAAGTCTTTCTTGGTAAAATTGTGTAAATGGTCATTCTCCTTATAATGAGTTGCTCCCATTTGATAGGGTAGTGGCTGTAGGGGTTGAAAATCATCTGAAATTAATGTTAACACTAACAAAATTAGTGCTAAATCTATATTCAATAGTTCTTTATTACCCTGGGTTTACAGCAATCAGCGGGCATCAGCCAGTAATGAGTTATTATATTGAGTATAATTCCATAACCAAAAATGAATTACTGGTGCTAAATTTACACTTCCGTGAGCTATACTACAATTTGATGGTCTTTTCCTGACTTAGGCCTCATAACGAATTAAAATCATATTGGCCAAGCAGCCAAGCAATGAACTCTTTCACCCAACAACCTAGTGTAATGAAGCAGCTGCACAAACAATTACCCAGATTTTAAAGCAATGTTGGTGGAGAACATCTCAGATTCAGAATTCTGAAGAGAATCTTCTGTCACTCCTCCTTCTGTCAAAAGTGTAAATTTTGCTCTGCTGATACCTTCTACAGTGGAATGATAGGTTAAACATATTTTTGCTAGAGGAGTCCTTAAGGCTGAAATCAGTTAACATAAATTTGCAGAATACTCTCCCTGAGGGTTTTTTTAACACTTTTTATGTTTTGTTTATGTGCCTTTTGACACATAATGGGTATGTTCTGGGAAAGTATGTAGTAGAGCAAGCTCAAAAGTTAATACATATTTCAAAAGGCATCTCCAATCAACCCTTTCTGCATAATGAATTATTCAAATTACAGAGTTTACTATTTATAAACAGTTTCTATTTAGTAAATAGCTTACTATTTTTGCCCTGCAATGTTTTAAAGGAAAACTTAAGGTGCAATGCATATATTAACTAAAGCTACGTACAGAGTACAATTAGATGGACGATGCCTGACAACCCGATGACATACTCGTATGAACAGATGTTTCCAGCTGAGAGTGTATGTGTCGTTCATTGATCCACCGTGGATTCACCAACATTGGGGCCCGTCCCATCAAACCCGGACAGATCATAAACAGACATCCAAAAATTCATTTTCTTGCTGAGATCCTACAAGAACAAATAAAAATGTACAAATCATTATTGGGATTATTTATTTACCAAAACTCCTATATTTTAAATATTTTTTTTATTTTAAAATAAGAACTTATTTAAAAAAAACACAAAAAGAACAATGCCAAAAATCTATCATCTATCTTTACTTTTGGTCACTGTGAGAGCTTGGAACCAAGTGAAACAAGCATACTCTCTGGTATACTAGTCTTTTTAATGTGTAATGATTTTGTATTTATTGAAAATAACAAAATGAGACCAAAACATAAATATATGTTAGTAAAGGCTTACTGGGTATGACTTGATTGCACTTTGGCCATACACCAAAATATATTTTGTGAGAGTCATTTAACAGTTCTCCTATACAACATAAATACCGCAGTTGTAAAATATCTTTATTGTAAATGTTCTCCAGGTGTGTTCATAATTGCTACCAATTAACAAATTCCTTGCTATAAAAACAAAAGGATAAAAATTCAAGGAATCCTTAAAAGGACATTTCAACTATTTTTTGCTAGCAACTGTCTGAACTCTTTAGGTCAACAATTAGAAAACTTAAGCCTTACTCTGACTCTGTATACCAGAGATACTCTGTATATTTCTGACTTCATCTGGGTGGTTCTTTAAAGAAAAACCTGATAACAACGTATCAACGTGGCTGCCTTTGCAACAAGCTACACAAAGCTACAGTCCTTCGTCCTGGCCAACAGGTCGGAAGAGCCTGTAAGGGTCGTTCAGGACGATGGTTGGGAAGATGTGTTAAGAGCTAAAAGCTATAATTAAACCTTTTTTTTGTTTTTTAAGTAAGCACAGTTGCTTGGTGATGCCGTGCACCCTTTTTGGTAACATATGCCTGAAGTTTGTATGGTTTTTTTTTTAGCAGGAACTACTGTTTCTCCTTTTCAATCTAATGAAAACAAAAAGGGAGCAAAATAGTGCCCATTATTACAAGATGCTACTGTAAGAGTAATATTATGCTGGCAGCTGTGTTCCATCTCAAGAATTTCAAGTATCTTACTTACACAATGTTGAATACAACTTTACCAAATAAACACTTTAGACATTTTTAGTTCTCCTTTAAACAAACTCTTATTTATGACTAATATGTACTTATTATCTTGCTATGTTCACCCCAAATACCTAAAACCAAGTCTTGTGCCAGTGTGAACCATCTACACATAGAGAGCAGAGTATTAAACATTATACCACAATGTAATATGATTTCCCCATTCAACACATAGTTATATTTGCCTCTATGCTTGTTTTCTAAACTTTAGTAATGTGGTGTATATTTTTTTAAATAGTATATATTTCATATTGTTGTCTCTCAACGTGATGCAAATATTGTCACAATAATCAAAATGGGTAAATCTACATTATGTAATGTTGGGGAAGATTTAAATAAGTTGCGGGTTGAGCTTCCTTTAACTCAAATACTCGTTTTTATCTTCATGGTTTAGCTTTCATTTTAGTTCATTGCAACTATTAATGTATTATATATAAAAGGAGAATTGAATTGATTTTAAATTCTGTTTTCTTTTTAATTCATTGAGATCCACTGTTACCTTGTTTATCTGTAGCATTGCCCCCTAACTTTACATTCCCTCTTCTTCATCTGAAAGACAACTGCAGGGGCAGCTTGTGGGATCAATATATATGGAAACAATCTCTGCTCTGTCCCTTTAAGATAAAACAATGAATAATACAATTTAGACCCAAACTGCATTAAATATTTTAATCATTTTTACACTTCAGGGCATATTTATAAAAGGTAACTAGTTACCTGTGATTGCCATTGTTCGCTTATCAATGAGTTAACCACTCATCATATTTATTAAATGCCGATAAGTGTTTTCCTTGCATTTATTTTATCCATTAAAAGTCTGGTGCGCAAGTGCCCATATTATATCCTGTCAGTGGGGGGGTCCTTGGAAGGTGTCAGACTTGTGGAGTGTTTCTTCAAATACTAATAAGGGTCCAGGGTGGATGTTTACACTATTCTCCAGCATTTACTGTAATACGCTCGGTGATTTCCGGTTGTACCAGATTGGCATTTTCTTTTTTTTTAACTGCAAAAATGGAAAATACTGCTGCCGTTATACCGCGATGTTACTTTATGAGGCCAAAACCAATATCGTTATAAATGCAACAAAATATTTCTTTGCCATTGCGATGTTCTGAGAATTCATGTTACAATCCCACATTAAAGACACTGTAGGGCTTTGACTTCTTTTATTGTCATCCGTAATTACTAATTTCATGTTAAAGTTAGGAATAAAAATTTTCATATTGACTTTAAATGAATTACACCTACAAATCACAAAAGTATGGGGGGGAAATACTGCTTATTCAATTAATTAGAATTTACGGTTCTGGTTCAAATTCCTGTATCTAAGTTTTATTTAAATTGCATTCCTGTATAATGTAACTTTTATACTTGCCCAGGGCTCATTTTTTGGGAAACATTGCCATAACATGCCAGATGTTCTCAAAGTGACCTTTGAAGTTTATAATGAGCACAAAGAATAAGAACAATAAATTGGTCTTGTCAGGGTTCTGTATAAAGAGCCCTCTATATGTTAATAAAGACATTTTTGAACACCTAGTTTTCTCTCCTGAGTTTTCTTTTGTGATGCACAGTATAAAAGAAACCAGCCAGTAAACTGCACCAAGTATACTTAGTTTATTTTAACAACCACAAGACGACAAGCACCATTGAATTCCAATGCAAGAAAAGTTTAATGTGTGCATGTGCATAGTTGTATGTCTAGGCCACAAAATAATGGAAGTGAATAAAATAATGAAGCTACCTTCAAGAGAAATTATCTTCATTTTTCTCTTAGTTCAAGGCAATGCAGTAGACAGGGGGCCAAGAAGGAAATGGCATAGTGCTTTCCTCCTTTATACATTGCACAACAAGAGGCAGAAGTACTCTCTCCTACCTCCCAGAAGAGTATATATTTTATATTATTATTATTATTGTGGATTTATATAGCGCCGACATCTTCTGTAGCACTTTACAATTACATTGTATAAATTCACATCAGGCCTTGCCCCAAAGAGCTTACAATCTAAGCACATTTATTTGACACATACAACCTATCAGTTGTCTTTTTGATTGTGGGGGAAACCGGGTGCCCGGAGGAAACTCCACTATGGATAAGATCAAAGAAAGAGAATTGGAACCGCACACACTTCCACCAGTTGGGTCCTTAACCCATTTATTTAGTTAATGAGGATGATGTAAAGGTGGCTGAGGTCCCCCAAACATTACAGGTTAAGGACCCAAATGGTTGAAGTGTGTGCGGTTCAATTCTTCTTTTCTTTGATACTTACCTTGGAGACGTGGCAGGATGTCCGGATACCAGCACCACAGAGAATATATATAGCCAGTGCTAGTGCTGAGGGTTCTACACAAATTTTTGGGCTTTGGGCAACATACTCTGCTAAAGTGCATCCTTCTATAGGCCAGACCATGGACAGAAGGAAGGCCTTCTGCCCGGATTGCAACAACATGGGGGGGGGGGGGGTTGGTGGCTAAATTTAACTTAATAATAGCCTGTTCAGACAATTCACATATTCATCTTGGGACTAGGCCAGGGATCCATTAAATTCAAGGGGGGGGGCATAAAACGCTTGTTGCCCCTGCTTCATTATATTTGCCCTTTAAAAGGTTGTTCATACTAAAGTAATGAGATATTTTAACAAGTGTTGCTGTGTGGATGCTGCACAAGTATTAACAAATTAAGTGTCAATCCAAATTTACGAGTTTCAGATTTACGAGTTCCTTACGTGCATTGTAAATGAAGTATACATTGTGTTTTGTGATAACTATGGGGGATTTTTTTGCCACCTAACCTAAAGAACGATTTTTTTTAAACTTCTCTCCCAACTTGAAATTGGTTATCTTGATAAACACTGAGATGTATTTCCTGAAAGCCCCCCAAGTATAACTATTTATTTTAACTAAAGTAATCAAGATTAATGAAGCAGTTATGACACATGCTGTTTGCTATGAAACAATAGAGCAATTGCTCAGGGCAAACTTCATTAAGAAATCAGATAAAATTAGTAAAACTGATATATTTCAAACTCAGCACACTTAAATTGCAGTAAGGAGACTCCAATTAACACAACTGGTCTTGTTCGAATCAGTGTTTGTAATCTCATTAGTGTATCATATTTTAATCATTCTGATAACCATGCAATACAACATTGTGCTGTGTACCTGCTCCTAACTTGAGGCATGTGTATAGATCTAGATGGTAAAGCAGTGTGTCTTTAATGGTTGCCTTAAGGAACAATGTTCTAGTTGGAGATTTTAACAGGAAGAATAACTTAAAAATAAAGGTTTTTCCTGTATCACCTCTTTGGTGTATCGCCTCATTAAAGGACAATTTTACTTACCTCCCCCCCCACTACTCTTCTTCTATGCACGCTCTCTGCCAAGGGTGAGGACTAAGTCTCTAAGTCCTTAACCCCTGGGCTGTTTGCACTTACACATGATATACTTACACGGCGCGGCTCCACTCCCTAGTCGGCTTCCGTGATGGGCCCAATAGGAAGACACACACTCCTTGCAGAGCGTACTTCCCATTGGCCTCGTCGCCGATGGATATGTGGGGGCGGAGCTTAGCAGAGCAGAGGCATGTAAGTATACAGTGTAAGTGGAAACAGCCCAGGGGTGAGGACTTAGGTCCTCACCCTCGGTAAAGAGCATGTATATAGAAATGAGCGGGGAGGAGGTAAGTATAATTGTCCTTTAATGATACAACTTGTTTAGTTTCACCTAGGTGCCTAGGTTGCCTTGTGAATAATCCTACTCTGCATCCAACCCTTAACTTTAAATTACAAAATAGGGTAGCTTACAAGGGTCAATAACACAGGCAGATTGAATACAGTCACCATTATTGTGTTTGACTTGCTGAATATTGTCCATAATGTTGGACAACCCTGCTTAACTTCCGCGTTAGTCACTCAGCCACCGCAATGAGGAACTTAAGCCCCGCTAACCGATATAACATCGGTTAACGTGACAAACTTCAGAGCAGGGGCGATGTGCCCGTTGGTGCATCTCTCGTTGATAGACTCTGATTTTGATTTATGCTATAGCAAACAAAACAGATTTTCCTTGAGAACATCAACTACCAAAATCTGTAGATATACTGTAAGCGAAATTTTACAATTTTAATTATTAACTTACATACACAACAAAAAAATTTATCCCTATCAACTTTGACGCAATTAAATGAGATGCAATAAAATCTCATTTCACACTTACCTGCACTCGTTCCAGTGTGTATTAACCACCTTGTGACTATTTATACATTGGGGGAATGAGTGTAGTAAAGTCATATCTTTTGCAGGGTTTTTATGCCTCATTTGAAAAGGTGTTTATTTTCATGCTAAATAGTAACAGAAAAATGAACATAAAGTTTATTGCATGGTTTGCGCTGCCCTTTTTGCACAGGCAACAGAAAATCGGATTAAAACCCTCAATACAGTACATTCGGTTAGCATACAGTTCCACTCATTTAGGAGACAGCACATATATTGTATCTCCCTATAAATCAGCCTTTCCCAACCAGGGTCCGGGGACCCCTAGGGGTCCCTAAGAGGTTGCTGGAGGTCCTCAAAGATTGACAGGAACTGTATGAATCCACCATTTTGATGAATACAGATATATTTTCTATATATTTATCAATGTTCTGTATGAATTATGTTTTTGGTGTATTGTCTGATAGATAAACAATCAGGTTATTCAATAAACGTTCTTATTGTTTACATTGGTGCTAATTATGCCCCAACCAATCAAATGTTAGCTTTCAAATGTTAAATAAGATCTGATTGTTGGGGCAAAATTAGCATCATTTTGAACAATAAGAACTTTATTGAATCTCCTGAATGTTTTTATGTACGCCCCACCCCCACCCCCTTTGCAGTGAATTTCATGCATTTCCATTTATATTTGATCTGAATCTGAAATGTTTCAAGTTGTGAAAAAAGTTATTTGTACATATTATTTAACAAATTACAGATTAGGTTATGGCCACAATCTGGTATTTCTGGGCATAGATTATCCTAGATCTGGAAAAAACACTATCCCTTAAATTAGTGATTGGAAGAACTGTTAAGTGCTCCTACATAATGTTTAATGAAAAAGAGAATAGTAAACAGAAAACAGCTAAAATTCCACCTCTTCAGTTTTACAAACTTAATTATGACCAACAATAATTAAAAAAACAACAATAGAATGTGTCACACAGCTGAATGTGTGATAGAAGCAAAAAGAAGAATCAGCTTGTACAGTAGAATAAACCTAACAATACCAGTGCCTTTTCTCTTTTAGATTTTAGACCATATATTTGACTTTGTTATTGGCTAGTCTAACTGCTAATACACTTAATAATAGAGATGGACGAGAACTCGAACTCAAACCGGAGTTCGAGCTGAACTATTCGAGTTTGAACGGACTCTGACTCCTCGAACTATCCGGACCCGAATTTTCGATATTTTCCGGACTTTCAATAATTATCGAATCTTTGAATGTTTGAGGCGTGCGAATATGCAGTAAATTTTCTATTATACCTATACGCGAGTAATATCGAATCCGCGAGTAAAATGTCTATTATACCAATACGCAGTGAATATCAAATTATCAAATCCGCAAGTAAAATGTCTATTATACCTATATGCAGTAATATCGAAGTCAGCGATGTAAATGTCTATTATACCAATCCGTGAGTAAATATCAAATTATCGAATCCACGAGTAAATGTCTATTATACCTATACGTGAGTAAATATCGAATCCACAATAAAATGTCTATTATACCAATCCACGAGTAAATATTGAATCTCAAATCCGCGAGTAAAATGTCTATTATACCAATCCACGAGTAAATATTGAATTCTCGAATCCGCAAGTAAAATGTCTATTGTACCTATACGCGAGTAAATATCGAATATCGGATTCGCGAGTGTATAAATATCGAATTCTCGAATCCGTGAGTAAAATGTCTATTGTACCAATATGCAAGTAAATATCTAATATCGAATCCGCGACTAAAATGTCTATTATACCAATACGCGAGTAAATATCGAATCCGTGAGTAAAATGTCTATTATACCTATACGCGAGTAAATATCGAATCCGCGAGTAAAATGTCTATTATACCTATACGTGAGTAAATATCGAACCTGCAAGTAAAATGTCTATTATACCAATCCACGGTAAAATTGAATTTCGATCCGCAGTAAAATGTCTATTATACCTATACGTGAGTAAATATCGAATATCGATCCGCGATTATATAAAATATTAAATTCTCGAATCCGCAAGTAAAATTCTATTGTACCAACACACAAGTAAATATATAATATCGAATCTGCGACTAAAATGTCTATTATACCATACGCGAGTAATATTGATTCTCAAATCCGCAAGTAAATGTCTATTATACCTACATCCACGCGAGTAAATATCGAATATCGGATCGCGAGTATATAATATCAAATTCTCGAATCCGCAAGTAAAATGTCTATTGTACCTATATGCAAGTAAATATCGAATCAGCGAGTAAAATGTCTATATACCAATCGTGAGTAAATATCAAATTATCGAATCCACAAGTAAAATGTCTATTAACCTATACGCGAGTAAATATCGAATCCACAAGTAAATGTGTATTTATACCAATACGCGAGTGAATTCAAATTATCGAATCCGTGAGTAAATTTTCTATTATACCAATCCCACGAGTAATATTGAATTCTCAAATCCGCGAGTAAAAATGTCTATTATACCAATCCACGAGTAAATATTGAATTCTCGAATCCGCAAGTAAAATGTCTATTTTACCTATACGCGGTAAATATCGAATATCGATTCCGCGAGTGTATAATATCGAATTCTCGAATCCTGAGTAAAATGTCTATTGTACCAATATGCAAGTAAATATCTAATATCGAAATCCGCGACTAAATTCTATTAATACCAATACGCGAGTAAATATCGAATCTGTGAGTAAAATGTCTATTATACCTATACGCGAGTAAATATCGAATCCGCGAGTAAATGTCTATTAACCTATACACGAGTAAATATCGAATCCGCAAGTAATGTCTATTATACCAATCCACAAGTAAAAATTTAATTCTCGAATCCGCGAGTAAAATGTCTATTATACCTATACGCGAGTAAATATCGAATATCGGATCCGCGAGTATATAAATATTAAATTCTCGAATCCGCAAGTAAAATGTCTATTGACCAACCACACAGTAATATATAATATCGAATCTGCGACTAAAATGTCTATTATACCAATACGCGAGTAAATATTGAATTCTCGAACCCGCAAGTAAAATGTCTATTATACCTACCCTCGAGTAAATATCGAATATCGGATCCACGGTATAAAATATCAAATTCTCGATCCCAAGTAAAATGTCTATTGTACCAATACGCAAGTAAATATCGATATCGAATCCGCAAGTAAAATGTCTATATACCAATATGCGAGTAAATATCGAATCCATGAGTAAAATGTCTATTAAGCCAATACGCGAGTAAATATCGAATATCAAATCTGTGAGTAAAATGTCTATTATACCTATACGCGAGTAAATATCGAATATTAAATCTGCGAGTAAAATGTCTATTATACCAATACGCGAGTAAATATCGAATATTAAATCTGCGAGTAAAATGTCTATTATACCAATACGCGAGTAAATATCGAATATCGAATCCGCGAGTATATAAATATCGAATTCTCAAATTCGCAAGTAAAATGTCTATTGTACCCAATACGCAATAAATAAATATCTATATCGAATCCGGGAATAAAATGTCTATTATACTAATACGTGAGTAAATATTCAATATCGAATCCGCGAGTAAAATGTCTATTATACCTATACGCGAGTAAATATCGAATATCGAATCCGCGAGTAAAATGTCTATTATACCAATCCACGAGTAAATATTGAATTCTCGAATCCGCGAGTAAAATGTCTATATACCTATACGCGAGTAAATATCGAATATCGATCCGGAGTATATAAATATCAAATTCTCGATCCGCAAGTAAAATATCTATTGTACCAATACGCAAGTAAATATCGAATATCGAATCCGCAAGTAAAATGTCTATTATACCAATATGCGAGTAATATCGAATCCATGAGTAAATTCTATTAAGCCAATACGTGAGTAAATATCGAATATCGAATCCGTGAGTAAAATGTCTATTAGCCAATACGCGAGTAAATATCAATATCAAATCTGTGAGTAAAATGTCTATTATACCTATACGCGAGTAAATATCGAATATTAAATCTGCGAGTAAAATGTCTATTATAACCAATACGCGAGTAAATATCGAATATTAAATCTGCGAGTA
>JAACNH010004096.1:0-25584 GCA_019447015.1 Hymenochirus boettgeri | reverse complement strand
ATCATTGTATTTAGATTCTAATTAGATCATGGAGTTAACTTACTGCTCAGCCCCTGGTCACCTGGTGTAATGTTTTCTGGTGGGCCCCTAGTGTAATGCTTACTGCTGGGCACCTAGTGTAATGTTTACTGGTGGGCCCCTGGTGTAATGTTTACTGGTGGGCCCCTAGTGTAATGTTTACTGCTGGGCCCCTGGTGTAATGTTTACTGCTGGCCCCCCGGTGTTATGTTTACAGCTGGGCCCTTGGTATAATGTTTACTGGTTGGCCCTTGGTGTACTGTTTACTGCTAGACCCCTGGTGTAATTTGTACTGGTGGTCCCCTGGTGTAATGTTTACTGGTGGACCCCTGGTGCAATTTGTACTAGTGGGCCCCTGGTATAATGTTTACTGGTGGGCCCCTGGTGTAATGTTTACTGGTGGACCCCTGGTGTAATGTTTACTGGTGGGCCCCTGGTATAATATTTACTGGTGGGCCCCTAGTGTAATGTTTATTGCTGGGGCTGGACCCCTGGTGTAATGTTTACAGCTGGGCCCCTGGTATAATGTTTACTGCTGGGCCCCTGGTATAGTGTTTACTGGTGGGCTCCTGGTGTAATGTTTACTGCTGGGCCCCTGGTATAATGTTTACTGCTGGGCCCCTGGTATAGTGTTTACTGGTTGGCCCTTGGTGTATTGTTTACTGGTGGGCCCTGGTGTAATGTTTACTGCGGGCCCCGCGGATAGGTTTACTTGTGGACTCCTGGTGTAATGTTTACTGCTGGGCCCCTGGCGTCTCTTTATTGGGTAAGTGTCTAATGTCTTCATGGGGAGCAGGACCAAACCTCACTGTGCCTCACTGTGCCTCACAGGCTCTTCCAACAATTTACAACTTCCTCCCCACAATGACATTACTTCCAGGTTGGACTCTAACTCCTGTGTCTCCGCCCCTCACTGTGATTGGCTGAATAAAAAAAACATAACATCCTGATAGAGATTTCACATTCACCATTATCATTGTATTTAGATTCTAATTAGATCATGGAGTTAACTTACTGCTTGGCCCTGGTCACCTGGTGTAATGTTTACTGCTGGGCCCCTGGTGTAGTGTTTACTGCTGGGCCCCTGGTGTAATGTTTACTGCTGGGCCCCTGGTGTAGTGTTTACTGCTGGGCCCCTGGTGTTGTAATGTTTTGGTGCCCCTGGTGTAATGTTTACTGCTGGGCCCCGGTGTAATGTTTACATGCTGGGCCCTTGGGGTATGTTTACAGCTGGGCCCCCGTTATAATGTTTACAGCTGGGCCCCCGTTATAATGTTTACTGCTAGACCACTGGTATGTTTACTTGTTGGCCTTGGTGTATTGTTTTACTGGTGGGCCCCTGGTGTAATGTTTACTGGTGGCCCCTGGTGTAATGTTTACTGCTGGGCCCCTGGTGTAATGTTTACTGCTGGGCCCTTGTGTGATGTTTACAGCTGGGCCCGTTATAATGTTTACACGGGCCCCGTTATAATGTTATGCTAGACCACTGGTATGTTACTTGTCGGCCCTTGTGTATTGTTTACTGGTGGGCCCCTGGTGTAATGTTTACTGGTGTAATGTTTAACAAGGGAACTCTACACCCACCAGTGCACACATGGGTCTTCAAAAGTGCTTTATTCAAACATAATGTTGCCAGTATGTGTTTATTTGAATAAAGCACCTTTGAAGACCCACGTGGCACTGAATGTTATATATATATATATATATATATATATATATATATTTGTCAACATAAATACAGAAATGACGTTACAGGTTACGTAACAGTGGTGGTCATGACAAATATAAAAGCAAGATCACTTATAGTCGTTATGTTAATGTCCAAATTATTGCTGCAGTTTCTGGGCTCTGGTATGGAAAAGGGAACCAGTATGGCAGCCCGCTGTTATGTATGCAGATTTAACGCTATACAGTTATTTAATGAGATTGTAAACGGAGGGCACCCTATTTATTGCATTGTGTTATCCAGTCCAGATAGCAACGATACATTAAAACAATGTTGATTTAATATCATGCATTACAATGGAAACAACGTTGAATATCAATGTTGTTTTAGCATCGATCTTGCTCGCTGGTAATGCCATTTCAGGTTGATTGACTACATTGATTCAATACCGATTCAATATAACTCAGATAGCAAAGCCCCATTGAAGAATGTTGATTAATTATCTGATATTATTGAAATTATATTGATCTTTAATGTTGTTTAGCATTGATCTTGCTCCTTGGTAAGGCCATTTATTCAGCGTTGATTGAATACATTGATTCAACACCAATTCAATTGTTACTCATATAGCAAAGCCCATCTTTTCCTTAAAGCTTAAGGTGATCCATATTTGGTATCAGAATTGAATATGTTATGGAAGATGTGATATTCCTTGATGAGGAATGATATTAAACATCAAAAAAAAAAATTAATCAAAATTTAGAGAGTGTATAACAAACATTCTCCAATACTGATATTAATTAGCTTTTGGAAAGTTAAATATCTAAACTGAACCTATATCCAATTGATGCTTTCCTTTTCACATGTTAAGGCTGGTTCTAAGCTCAACATATAACAACTGATTTTAATATTCAGGACATAGTACCCACAATTTATCGTCTCAAAAAAATTAACAAGTTTACTATCAAAGAACGGTTGCGAGAAACCACATGCAAGTTTATCCACATAACCTATTATGATTTTAATCACCCCATTTGATCCCAAAAGAGCAGAAGGGACCTAGAAATATTTGCCAATAAATGCAAACAACCAACTGCTAATCTATCTCAAATTCTTTGGTTTATCAAGGCTCCCATATATTATACACATTTAAGACATTTGAAAGTTTTGTTGTTGATCATCAACACTATCAAAGTCTTAGATGAGCAGAAGGAACGGTCTGTTTACAGTCCCATTAAATGTTTTCCACTTAACCACTTATTTGAAATCAAACCTCAAAAGCTAAAAATATCAGGCCATTGTATGAGCAATGGTCTAACATCATGGGAATGTCAAGAGCTAAGTAAGTGTATGGGCACCTAAATGGCCAGCATTAAGCTGGGTACACACTTTGCAATCTTTGTCCTGACCGACCGTTCAGCAATTCTGACCGGTCGGCCAGGACAAAAGACCATCACCCCTGGCAAGTCCAATTGCCCGTTCGTCTGATTCGGCCCAATTGACCGATAAACTGAAATATCGGTCAATCTCCAAAATATTGCGTAGTGTGTAGTACCAATTCTCCTCTGATAGAGCAGAATGGAGACATTGCACAAGAAATTAAACAACAGAAAGATTCTTAAAGAAAAACACATAAGATTTTTTTCACAAATGGAGGCAATTTAATGATAAAATTTTACCAAAAGATTTTATTAATTTTTTAGTTGATAACTGTGTTTTTACTGTTAGCCATCAAACTATTAATTGCTTTGTACCAAAAACTTTTTATGTTTTTTCTTTTTCATTCATGTTTCTTTGGAACACAATACTCAGTGCACAGGCCTTATTCTATATCTTTGCAACAATGGGAATTAACTAAATTGATATAAGCATATCTCTTGAAGGGGATCAGATTCTGTGTCACTGTTTCCTTGGAGTTCACTTATCCTTGATGATTTCTGAGACTGTTTTCTCATTTCCTAGGACAATTTAACAGAAATGGTTAAAACTTGCATTAAAGGTGCATCCACCACCCAAACAAACATTTAGGATTAGTCTAATTGACACAAAACCTGACTTTGCTAGGTTTTAGTGTTCCAAAACCTCGACTTTGCTAGGTTCATACAGGGTTATTCAATAAAAGTTCTTACTTTTTTAGATATTGTTCACTCGCGCGGCAACTTGTTTGGATGCACTAGTTGCATAGGACTGATCAGCTTCCCAATTTATTTAGACATGTACTACATTATACTGCATAATAAGGCGGTAATGATACATATATGTGTAGATGATCCAGGGATATTTCTACTTGGAGTCAGAAAATAATCTCCCCCCACCTTCATACTGGGTTTATTTTCCTTCCTCTGAATAAACTGTAAGGCAGGAAAGTGTGGTATTGCTGAGTAGGTTGGACTAGATGGACATGTGTCTTTATTCAACCTCAAATACTATACTATACTTTACATTATACTACATTAGAAGTTTTCTATTATAAGGCAAGTATGAACTATACTATATATAAATATATAGTTGCTGCCTCAGTGTATTGTTTGGTTTAAAAACAGACATGGATATAATGTTTGTTGTAAATTTTTATAATTAATTAAATAATTTCTTGGAAACCCCTGCAACATATATGATGACAATGTTCTTTTCCTGTCTTCTTTTCCCCACTCACTGTTGGTATTTGGTTTGTGCTCTTTTCTTTCCTTCTACCTCTTTTAACAAAGGCCCAGTCCGGATATCTCCAAGTTTTAAGGGCTCCTTGAGATGTTTCATTTCTTTAGCCTTCGCCTCTGTGCTAGTGGGGATGTTCTCTGCTCTGTGTTGCTGGGTTCTGATGACACCAGCTTGTGATCTAAAGGGTGTTAGAGTAAAATATTAATACTGTCAATGTGGGTTGGTTCTCCCTGACTTCTACCAAGCAGTCCAAAGCTAGCGTGTTGTTTTGTACCTATTCCCTTGTAAATTTGATGTTCTGGTCTACAGCATTGATGTGTTCTTTCAGGTTTGTACTTCCTTCTGGTGGATTTTAACCAAGAGTCATCCAAGTATCTGAACCAGTGGCTGGGTGCAAAGTTCCTGAAGATATAAAGAGCCTGTTTTTCCACTTCCTCCACATTTGCCACAATGGGTGAAACTGGAGATCCCTATCACATCATGGTTGCTTGTAGAACTTATCCTTATATTTGAAATATGTGATATTCAAGCATAAGTCGGTAGGGAACACATCTGTTCTGGGTTAAGATCTGTTTGCTGTTAAGGACATTGTCTTGGCACAGCCATTTTCTCACAATTTCAACAGCCTCCTTGGTGGGTATACAGGTGAAGAGGATGTCACATAATAAAGATACCATAGTTTTTTCTGCACCAAGTCTTAGTTAAAATCCTGGGAGTTCTAGATGTGATGCTTAGAACTTCCAACCAAGAGCTCCAAGATGTTGGCTAGGTATTTCACACCTTGTATGTTACAGAGTTGATGCTGCTGACTTTACCTTTGTTCTATTTTAGGAACATAGACAGCGATCTCGCCTATGATTCATACATGTATGCTTCAATGTACAACCAAACTTATTGATCACAGATACTATTTATAACACTGGGTTATAAAACTGTCAGAGTACAGTGTTTACCGATATAATCTTGCCAATGATAAGTAAACCTAATAAAATTATTGCTAAATACCATATAGCCCATATGAAGGAACCTTGTTTGGTTTTGCCATCACAATTAAGTCATCAAAACTAAAGTTGAAATCAAATAGTTTAGATGGCAAAATTCCACACCGAAACTTGCCAGCAGAATAAACCTGGCAAGTTTATGGCCTATATGCCACTTCAAGGGACCCTACAATACAAAAAAATCAGATATTATCAGATTATGAAGTTTTGAATGCAAATTTTAAACAAAAAAGGGAGAGAGTGGTAATAATTAGAGTCCTGAATTGAGTCGATTCCCGTTTACTGGTGGGGGAGGTATTGATGTGGGTCGGGTTACAGGTCTGTTTAATTTTAGGTGCTGAAAAGAAACCAACCAACAAGTGGATGCTTAAAGAACCCACCTGCAAAATGGGTACAGGTCTGAACATTAGGAACGACGCAGGACACTTGGTGGTATGTCATTCTGCATAAAAATTGTATTGGTTTAACTAAAGGATATTCAAATAAACCAAGTTCTTTCTTTTTTGTAATGGTACCCGAGAGTAAAATTGTCTGCATTAGTAGGTGAGGCTCAGTTTCTCTTAAAACATATGGCTACATTATATGTGTCTCCTTGATCGCTGGGCCTAATGGTGAGTAGAGATGGCCGAACTTCCGAAAAACTGCGATCCGCCATAAAATCAATGGGGGGAAAAAACGGAAAACATTTTTTAAATAGCAGTGGTAACTTACTGTAAATGTCTCTGGGACCAGGGAAGTGGTCCAGAGAACACATCCCATGGGAAGAACAGCAAAAAAATGAAAGTAGCACACATGCGCGCTTCTGGGTTTCCGCGGCCTTTTCGAAAATCCTAAAAGTTTTTGATCCAAAGTCTTCTTTCTTCTCAGCCGGCGACACCAACTCTGCTGATGTTGCTGACACCGGCGGCGGTGTCACTGCGGCGCCAGTAGAAGTAGTGCCACACGGCACACTGAGAGCAGGTGAATATAGTGAATATAGGGTTACAACCTGTTGACAACCATGTCTATTGACATGACAGAAAGCCCAACGTTTCGTGGGGCACTAAGCCCCCCTTTCTGGTTTGAGGCCTGGTTTGCCCATGCTTCAGGTATATGGGGATTTGGGACCCTGGGAGCCCCCAGGCTGAATGGTTGAGCCCCCACTGTGGATGTTGTCCTGGAGGGGTAGGCCTGTGTGTGTGCCTCCAGAGGGCTGCATCATCTATATCTGGGCCTGGATAGAGAAGGTTCAGATGTGCTGGTAGGTGGGAGCATGAGGCCTAGGCCCAGGATGCAACAGTGGAACCAACATGTATAGCACAGGGTATATAAATAAGTTATTTTGTTTTGAGCAACAAAAACCTGAAAGGAGCAATATGGTTGTGGCAAAACAAGCAGTTTGAGAAAGGGATGTAATATCTGTTATATGAATTTACATTATTGACTGTCTGAGGAACTGTTTAAAATACATGTGTGATAGGAAGTTCAAAATTGTAAAATTTTACCAACAAACCACGGCCACACCCAATTTAAACACGCGGCGGCGTGCACTGTGCGCGCCTGGAATAAATAATCAAGGGCTCCACTCAAATATTTGGCTCAGGAGCAAAAATCCTAGAAGTGCCCCTGGAGAAAACACTGGGCACCCTGGTTTAACATAGGTGGCCTAGCACTTTATCTAGGTGGCTTATGTCTAACAATGGCCCTGCCCTGTGTACAGACAGACATGGACACTCTCCCCTGTCTACATTGTAATATTCAGTATTCGGTATTAAATTAAATGACCCCTTGTCTGTCTGGGATGTCTCCTTCCTGACAAATAAAACTTCTGTGTCAGTCTGATTTGAGCTTGAGGGGACGCACAGATTGGCTGAGAAATGAAGACGATGCGATACCAGTAACAAGGAGGTGCCAAGGAGCTAATAGCAACCAATTAAAGATGAGCAGCCAATCAGATTGAAGCTAAGAGTTGTGCAGGGGCGGGACCTTATTGATTGGCTGCAAGTAAAATGGCACAGAACAGAGAAAGGCAGCAGGATTTAGTAGAGCTGTAGGAGCCACCTGTTATGGGTGGATATGTGTGGAGAGCGTTGTCGGGAGGCAGTGTCTATCTTTGAGAGACTGTGACCTATCTGGGTGTGAGAGTGTCTGGTGGCAGACTGTCAGTGTGTCTATCTGTGTGAGACTGTGACTGTCTGGGTGTGAGAGAGTGTGTGTGTGAGACTGTGATCATTATGAGACTGAAAAACAGGAAGCCTATTAAAAAACACATGCAGCAAGACTGAGGCAGCATGTTTAATGCAATCAGTGCAGCCTGCTACCTACATTTATTAAGAGCATCCTACAGGTGATCTGGAAATTCAAGATTGCTGTCCTCCATTGGTTGGCCCATCTGGTCTGACATACACCCTCACGCTGTTTGTTTCATTTTGATTGTCTCCTTTAGGCTGAGGCCACACTACATGCACCAAATGCACGCACAAAATGGTAAACGTTATCACATGCGACTGCGTGTGCGTTGTTAGTGTTTGTGCATGCGTTTTTGTAATTAACTTTACAAAAAAACATGCATTTGTTTAAAAAATGGTGCACACAGACGCATGTGCAATCACATGCGCATTGGAAAATCGCATGGAATTTTTGCCTCCTGAATTTTCAATTTTAACCAAAACTCAGCGCAAAACGCATGGGTTTCTATAATGTTAAATAGTAAAATCAGATGCACAAAAGGAACAACGTGCGACAATGTACCAGAATCGCACACACAATCACGTGCAATAACGTGCATGATTATGCACTCACTTTGGTGCATTGTAGTGGGGCCTCAGCCTAAACCTAAATAAAAAAGCGAAATGTTAGTTTGATTAAAAATGAGAATTTTATGTTGCAGCTCTTGATAGATACAGTAGCTTGTGTACACAAACTAATTCAGTATTAAACCAACACTAAACCATTATAGTATAATATAGTATTTGAGGTTAAATAAAATACGCCCATCCAGTCCAATCTACTCAGCATACCCACATTTCCTGCCTAACAGCTGATCCAAAGAAGGCAGAAAAACCACCAGAATTATGAAGGGGAAAAATTCCTTCCTGACTCCAAGTAGCAATTGGAAATATCCCGGATCAACTCTACTTAGTACCAGTAACCTGCACATTCCTTATTTTCAGAAACTCATCCAGTCTTTTTTCGAAACTATGCAATGAACCTGCCGTCACCATGTCCAATGGAAGTCAGTTACATAATTTTACTGTTTTCACACATTTCTTACTGGATAGCTGTAGCTTTAAATATAAAGATGGTGTTTTTTTGCCCATTACCCTTTCTAACCTACCTTTAGTGCTTGACTCTTGATGGCTTCCTCCTCCACTGCAATCACTATTTTAGCACTTCCCCCATGAGATTTCCAACTCTCCACCATCCACTTGGTCATGAACAGCGTGGCTGTTTCGCACGCTGCGACCTCCCATCGGTGCGTTAGGTGCGTGCCCCCAGTGATGTCATCATGGACGGCAGATTATAACAGCCAACCTGCAAGATTTGGCTGTGTTTATCTGCCACACGCATTGACATCACCTGGTGTTCAAACAGCCACGCTATTCTTTGACCATGTTGGAGATTTGAAATCTTGTGGGGGCAGCAGTGATAAAATATGATTACAGTGGAGGAGGAAGCCAGCAAGATTCAAGCACTAAAGGCAGGGTAGGACGGTAATAGGGAGGGTCCTCTGACTGCCTTGTTGATCAACAATGCCCCAGATAGTTTAATGTAGACCCCTAATTTACTTATACACGTATTACATATCTCCAGGCAAGCGCCTTCTCTTTTTTTCTCTTCTCGCCTTTAAACATTAAAGTAATTATTGCACTATACTGGCACAACCCTCTGCCAGAAAAGGAGAAGTGGGGGGGAATTTTATCATAAGGGAAGTTCAAGTGTAAAATATAAATTTTATAAAAATTATTGGTTTGTATGCATACCTACTTATTCTACATATTCGCTCCCGTTTGAAAAATCGGTTTAATTTCTACCCTGCTGTCCCTGCTGTTGACAATAGTGAGCTTACATTTCGGTTCTAACGATTTTCTTCTTCCCAGGATGCACCACTTCCTTTGAATGTTCTAACATAATTTCTACGATTGGCTGTGGATGGGTTCAAATATGCTCAGATCTCTACTGAGCAACTGAATCAACCCAGGGGCTGGGTCAAGGCCAGACCATAACGGTCTCTATTAGGGTCCTGAAAAAGGAAGTCAGTATTTCAGTTGCATTTCTTTATACACAGACAAAATATTGAATGGGCAGGTTAAGTCATTAGGATTGAAAATTACTGCTCTTTTTTCTTAAAAGCATATTTATTGCACTGACTTCCCCTTTTAATATCTAGTTAGAAATGATATGTAATGAAGTGGTAGGGTTGGGGCAATTAAAAAAAAGTGACCATTTAAAAAAAAGACACAGTATGTGCCACAGCAGTTAAATGTTGAGATTTTTCCTAATATCAATGTTTGGCTAAATATCGTTTTCAATGTTGAAAAAACTCACCATTTATTAATGTGGAATCAATGTTATTTAACAATCAGATTCTCAAGTTGATAATGTAACCAAAGTCAATACTGGTTCAATGTTCAATCATCAACACTGACCATTCTGACCACATCTCAACGTTTAATCAATAGCTCCTTGCTATCTGGGCCCCGACTTCATTACCCTGCCCCCTGGTGTCACTGCCACACCCCTTGACATCACAGCTACACTCCCTCCCGCTTGGGGCGAAAATAAATCTGGCAACTGGGTCACTATGTACTCTTGCAGCTCTGTACTATAATGTTTCTATATCTAATAAAGGGGTAATATTAAAGGGAATACAATCTGTGAGAGACTGTGACAGATTGAAAGCCATAGCTAGGATAATGTGGCAGATGAAAAGCAATCTTGTAGAGCTTGGGACAGACTGACAGACTTACATTTATTAAAAGTGTCCCTAATAGAACGAATGATCTAGCAACCCAAATGTCACCTTTCTCTTTAAGACACAAACACAAAATCTACATGCACAATAGCTAGTTGGCATTTACACTATATTTACATTAGAAGCATGATGCAGGTTGTATTGATTTCAATGTAGTCATACATTATATCATTATTAAAGTGTAACTGTGGTCCAAAAATGACTTTAGGTAAATTGATAGGAATTGCTCTCCTGAGAATTTTTAAATTAATTTTCATTGTTTATTTTGCATAGTTTTAAAGTATTATTTTTTTGTGTGTGATATGGCAAAGCATCACCAGGTCCACTGCACTTCCTGCTTCCTGCTCTGAAGCCATGTCAGTGGATGACAGTCAATCTGCCCTGTGTCTCCTCCTCCCCTTGTAGCCCCCCTCCACTTGCAAGCTCCACTGGTCCCTCCCACTCATGAACGCCATGGCCCTTCCTTTTGCAGGAAGGCCCCTTCCCTTCCAGCCCCATGTGGCCCCGCCACCCCATGGGTTCCTTAGCCCCACCCACTAACAGGTGCTATGGCCCTGCCCACTCGAGGGTGCCATGGTATGCTCAGTCCCCCCCTACAAAAAACTGTGTGAAAACAGCCTTTTCAGGCAGAGTAAGAACTCTATGTGAAGAGGCTTTTTTCACATAGTGGGATAGTAGGGCTGTAGATTCCCTTACCTTCTCTGTGGAGATCTTCACACAGCAGGGAGGGGGAGGGACTTCCTGTCTCCTGTCCTGTCACTGAAGTCTGAGGCTATGCTTGCTGGCGGCAAGGTGGAGGAGAAGCCATAGGAATGTCACATGTCAGCCTCCCACCCATTAACTTTCTGGTCAGTATTTTCTTTATATCTTAGGCTGTGGAGGACGTAGAGAGGTGGCTGATGGCTCGTTTTAAAGGTAGGAAGGTTTGGAGACCACAGATCCCCTTTAACTGCTACACGGCCTTGTAATATGTATATTTCACAAGTGTTTAGGCTCAACCTTTCACAAGCTCCACAAGATTGCTTTTAATCTGCCACAGTCTCCTAGATATATTGTTAATTTCCCATTAAGCCCTGACACTGACCCAGCTAGAATGAGATCTAGCATGAGATATCACTGAAATTCAGTCGGAGAAACTATATGATAAAGTTAGACTGGAAAAAGCGTAACATCCACTATTAGAAATGACAGGGGAAAAAATTAACAAGGTAAATGAAAACTTTGAAGTTAGTTGAAAGATATTGCTCTTGTCCAAAGAACAATACTGGTATAGAAGAGGTGTAAAGGAAGCAATGTATATCAAAATAAAGAAACCAAGTCTGAATAGAGGTTGGGAGAAGGTAGACACCTATTGTCTGCCACACAATCATTTTTGATGCCTAAGGAAGATAAAGGATAAGTACACTGTAATAGCCGTTAAGTTTAATTGTAAGCTGTAGCTTTAAAAACCCAAAATTTCCCCCCCCTTGGCCTTCTTAGCCTACCTGTGCTGCTGTAAAGTTGCTGACATCTTGGATATGCAGTGAAGGCTGAGTCATGTGGTCCGTATCCATGTGGGTGTATCCATGTGCCGTGCACTACAGATGTAGACTACAGAAGAAGTGACGGAGGCTACAGAAGAAGGGGGAGCCAGCAAGTCTCGGAGGAGGGGAGCACAACAGTTTTCACTACACATCCAAGATTTTAGCAACTTTACAGCAGCACAGGTAGGTTCTGGTAGGTTCAGGAGGGTCCTAGAAAAAAAATGGTGGGAAAAGGTTTTTTAAAGCTGCAGCTTACAATTAAACTTAACTTGCTTTTACAGTGTACTTATCCTATAATAACACCACTTAGATACAATGCAATGTAAAGTTGTAAGAATCATGGTCATAAATTAATTTCAACCATCATTGTTTTGCCCCTCACTTCAGGCAGGTGATAGTCCCCGATTCTGTATGACAGTCCCACACTTAAACATGGCTAACATTTCATTGGTGCACATCTGCCAATGAAAACCCTTTAAGGAATCCTTAATATGAAATTCTGTGTTTCCCCCTGGCCTCAGTACATAGGTATGTTGTCAATTTGTCAGTATTATACTGCCTGTAGGTAAATAGGTGTCTATAGTATTGTCCTCAAAACTGCATTGCCTATCCATGTATGTTTAGTAAACACTGTTAATGGAAAATAACAATATCACAGCAATAACAACTTTTTTTGTTTGACATATGTAATTCTGGTTTCTTTTAAATATGGCATTTTAATCAGCTGTGTAACTGCAAGCCCCTCCCCTGAGGCTATGCAATCAGCTGTTTTTAAACAGTTAATTGTGCGAATGCAGTAAAGATACGTGCAATCTGCTGGTCTTTCAAAAAACTGATCACACAGCTGGTCGTTTGGGAAGGGGATTGTGGGCCCTCTTAACCCACGGCCCCCCGCTCCATTGCGGGCCCAGACATGATGCCACGATAATCATAACCAAATCACCTGCTAAAGGGATCCATCGTAATAAAAACATAAATTAGTATTTATGCATATTTCAGCCATTCAGTTTTATCTTTGTAGCCAAATAAAATTAGGAAAAGAACAATTTTATTGTTTTATGAAAAAAGATAGCAAAATGGATTTCCATATAAAAATACACGCTGTACAAAACAGTGAAGGGAGATTTACAAAGGTTGTGAATCGTTCAAAAATAAACATTTCCTTTTTACATAAAACATCCTTTGTGCTGTAGAAATATAAAGAACCATATGTTCTACACAATGTACTGCTTCTAATTTAATATATATAATTATATCAACTAAAAGGTATTTTTTTCTTTCCTTTTTAATTTTATTAGGAAATGTGCTCTTTGGTATTTTATACGGTCATTTTTTAATGAATTAAAAAGTAAGTGAGAGAGGAGTAAAAAGAATTATAGGGAGCCCATAACCATCCAGCAGTTAATTTTAGTGGCCTAGTGCCATTACAATAAACATCTCACAGATTGTAATTTGCTATGAGTGGATTGATATAGACAACATTCTGCATGTATTACAAAGCCTTTACTTTAAGAGACTATGGTCTTGAGTTGCAAAGATTTGTGTGTGCTATTAATTTGCAGCAACCAATCAGATTTACGGCAGTTTTTTGATTTACGGCAGTTAAATATCACCTGATTGGCTGCACATGTGCCGTGCATATGGATTCCCATAAACACCTGTCATACGCAGACTACTAAATGGCAGGTTCTTAACATATACATTTGCCTGGAAGATTATATGACAAATCTTGCTTTTAAGTAAACAATTAAATTGGTCAGCATAAAAGGGAGGTAGAAATCTGTTTTTCTCAAATTGTTTTCTATTTCGAAATTTCCAAACCGGTGGTATTTTAAATGATGAGTGAGTTGTAAAATAAATGTTATGCTAAGGTCCCACTGCATCGGATGAAAAAAAAAAGAGTTCTCTTGCGTTTGCATCTGTGCCTCTTGTCAGGTTTACTATTACTACTCTGGGTAAAACGCATTAAAATGCATTTGTGTTTGCTGTGTACGTTGTCCATGCTTTTTTCTGCGTTCCCGTAGGACTTGAATTGAAGCGCACAAGCAGACAGGAATGGACACAAACGGACAAAAGTCGTGCACACGTGCAAAAATGGACGCACATAGTGAGAACTGGTTCCTGCAATTTCCATTAAAAATTAAAGTGTCATTGCAGATTGGAAAATCCAAGCGGACAGAAACACGGATAGAAAGCACATAGTGGGACTTAGTCCTAACTAAATAAACTCTAGACAAGTTATAGTTACAAACAGCAAAACTGTTACATTCTCCAATTTATTTATCTCTTGGCTGACTGATTCCGTTTTTATAATTTAATAAAAGGAAGAGAAAGGCTTTTACTGGTTTCATTAAAGCTGTAATCTGACAAGTTAGTCTATCATTACCATTATTTAAGCAAATCTAACTTACTTTAACCAAGCAGGTATACCTGTCCTGGTTTGCTGTTATTAAACAATATAGGAATTTTGAGCAATATAATAAAAAGAAAAGGTAGCACAATGGAAAACGTACCGAAAATGTACAATGGCATGGCATGAATGTTAAAACGTGCAATATAGCAGAGTAGATGAACAAGTGCATTCCTGTGCCTCAAAAACTTATCCGACCTTAAGCCAAGAATGACCCATAGAAATAAAATGTGTGAAACAGTCTGCACCAGGATGATCAGTCTGATCAAGGGCAGTTGTCATATATATTTCAAGTTGCATGTAAACTGCTTAAGAGACTCAAGAGATGGTGTTAAGGAACTTATTCTCCCCAGCTAAAGAAGTAAGCATTGAGTTGAGGTCTCCCACTGCCATGTTTGGAACAACAGATGATGGATTTCTTAATGTGCTCAAGTGCGAGGTATCCTGGGAAAGTCCTGTTAGTCCACTGTGTCTTGTATTCTCAGGCATCAATGAAGAATGATCGGGGTCATCTATAATTGCTGCAAAGTCAATCTGAGTGTTTTCTAAATCAAGACTGTCTAAGGGATTGGGTACTGGACAGGAGCCTGTGTATGGTAAAGAATCTGTCTTTAAGAAGCTATGATTTGAATTGTACTGGCCATGCTGATGTCCATCACAGCTGGCCTGATTATGGTTTAGCGGTGGTGTAAGTTTATGAGGCCCTACTTTCCCATGATGTATTTCTCCTTGACCTGAGTAATACATCATGCTGGTGTTATTGCTGGTGTCAGACTGAGGTGAATTGGTGGCAACACAGCTATTCTTCTTGGGCTAGATTAGATGACTGGTAAGAGGGCTGAGCTGAGTTGGACTTCCCATATATGTGGACTGACTGGATATACTGTGCTGTCGGCTTAGAGGTTTAGGACCACAGGGAGGATGCGGGATCATTTCAAAATTATAGCAATGACTACCAGGACTTCTCAGGTGTTTTGTTTGCTTGTTTGATTGTCTTGAGAGGTGGGTCATTAAATGTTTTTGTGTGCTGGCTTGCCCTGATAATGCATGTATTTAGGGCTCATATATACTGAGGCATTGGATGTATTGCTGTGTTGGTTCTGTCCAGTGTCTACATCTTCTCCACTGTTGGTTACCATTTCCATATTTTTTGGATGCTGTTCCCACATTAGTGCTTGTTGAGACTGAACATAATTTCTTACCATCATTTCCTTGACTTGCATCATGGGTGTCTGGGTCCTTCGTCCTTGAGGACTTAGCATGTTGGAATTAAGACTTGTACTAAGCAATGATTGTGCTGTCATGTTGTCCTTGGGTAATCACAATTTTGCATCTTCGGCCACTGAATGGGCAAAAGTATGCTGTTGTCTTGATGGATGTTCATATTTTGACAGGACATAAGGGGGTACTGATTGGTGGAACTGTTGTTCTGGCTTTACCTGCACCTGGTTTTAAGTGGTTAACTTTTGGTTATTTATAAGCATCTCCTGCTGGCATGTGTTACTATTACATTACAAATCTGTTTAGCTGGCTCTGGAATTATGGTGTTTGAGTACTGGCTGTGACGTGATTCCCATGTTGTGCATTTTGAAGTATTATTTCCTGGTTTTGACTCTGAACTCTTGGTGTGTTATAGTTCCAGAGCTTAACTTCATTCCATTGTATTGGTAGATTAGCACAGCTGGCCATTTGCCTTGTGTTCTGTAAATGCTGATTGTGAGTAGACATTTGGCATTGGTTGAAATTTGCATGTGTTAAAACATTGCTCTGGCCTGATTGGTTTTCAGAATTTAAATGCATATTACTTATGCCTCTCTGAGTATTAGGATAAACAATTTGGTTTTGATTATCTAATCCAGGAACTTGGTGGTTGTAATTCATTTGATCAGTGTGCAAGGCCAGCTGAGATCCCTGGCCTTGATAGTTCATATATTGCTGCATCTCATTTGATGACACCATGTTTTGTTCTTTATTATGAGACTCTACATTAGAGTCATGTGTTTCCATAAAAATATTTTCACTGATGCTAGGGGGTCGAGGAGAAAACATATGCCTTTGTAGATTAGCTTCAGAGCCTCCGTAGGCTTGCTGAAGACCAACACCTTGTCTTCCCATCATTGAAATGTTCATGTTTGTCATACTCTTGAAACGCTGAACTCTTGGAACTGATTGAGGGTCTCCGCCAGTTCGTGCAGGGTCACTAGCTCTTCTCATTCCAGCTCCTGGTGCTTGAGCTGGGTGTAAAATGCCTGTACCATAGTTGTGATATTCATTGTTGCTATGCCTTCGCTGAGTGTTACCAGCCAACAGAGAAGAAATAGATGATCCACGGTAATCACTAGTAGCGAATGACATTCTATTGTTTGTCATCATCCTATCCATATTGGGTAGTGGTGTGGGAGGGGGGCCAACTGTTGCTGCAGCATACTTTGCCTTTAATCGGTACTGTTGTGCTGGAGTAAGACCTGGAAGCCCACTGGTACAAACAGCATCATTAGACTGACCAGAATCTGATGGAATACGGTCAAAGGAATCCACCATGTTGCCATTTTCTACTGTTCTTTGGTTTGAGAGGTATGGTGATACCACTGAAGATCTTCGGCTTACTGTATAAGCTGAGCTCATTGTACTTGTGGTACTGTTTCGTCTATCATTAAGCTGATTTATATGGCTGTTGGACGATAGTTCCATAACGTGTTGATTGTGTGGCATACCAAGCTGTCCACAGATAACTGAAAGATCTCCTTGAGGACCTACAGAAAAAAGAAGATAAAAAAACCTTGTTGTTATTTTAACTCTTGTTTTAGTTTTTTTAGTAGTGTTAAGGTGCCCATACATCTATAAGATTTTACTTACTCGACAAGCGCTCACCTGTGTTCCTTCGATCCTGCCGGAACCGCTTCTCCCGATCTTCATTCGACCGACATGCGATCGCAAAATGAATGGGATTTTGCGATCGCATGTCAGCCGAATGTAAGATCGGGAGAAGCGGTTTCCGGCAGCATCGATGAACATCGCGATGAGCGCTCGGTCGGGTAAGTAAAATCTTATAGATGTATGGGCACCTTTAATCAACAGATATTTAAGTGCTGTGCAGTATAGTTTTAAACAGTACAAATGTAAATATTCGTATTTATGCATTAATTAATGGTTTGCCATTCATGTCAATATTTTTCTCTAGATGTATCTTCGAACTTTCACCTTGGAATACGCTCTCACACGTTTAAATTTTTTCTCCACTTTAGTAAGACCTACCAGGGTTGTTGATAGAAGGTAATTTGACTGTCTTTCCAGAAGATGGGGTTTTACGTAACTGATTTAGTTTGTCAATCCTAAGGTTTTCCAGCTTTCTTAAGGCTGAAGCACTTGCAGTCCCCATTGACTCTACAGATGGATTGTCATCTAGGTTGGTGAGGTCCTCAAAACTGCCTCCAGTATTGGCATTCATTTCCACCCCGCTGTCATTATTGTTAGCACTTCCGAGGGGGGACCTTTCACTACTGCATGAGGACTGGCCACCAGGACTGGCCTGACACTTCTACAACCCAGAAAAGAACAGAATTAAAATATCACACTTTTTAAAATGCACACATGTAAGATATTTATTGCTAATGTGAATTTAAAGCTAGCTAGCAAACATGATTTTGTTTTTATTTATAAAATTCAGAACTTGTTAATATTGTTTAGCATTTCACAATAGTAGAAAGAAGACCTGCTTGTGGGGTTTAAGTAGTGCTGCAGCAGTGGTTACAACTATAATATGACCTAGTGGATATTTATATATATATAATATATATATAATATATATATATATATATTGTATGGCCACTGAATGTGAACATACCCTTTTTTAATGAAGAACGAGGGTAAGGATTATGTCTTACCTTCTTTTCTTTAATTAACCCAACAGCAAAGAGCCAAATACTTAAACTATACTAGTGTATAGTATAAGGGAATGTGGATGTAGTCAAATGTCTAAGTTCACCTTCTGTCTGCCGGCCCCTGTTTGATTAATTAAACAACAGGAGAGCTATGTCTTACCATTGTTCTTCAATTAATGATAAAAAGTATATGCTCAATTCTTCAGTATAGACTTTAAAGAAATGTTTAGAAAGAACGGATTTTCCATCTTTAAACTGCAACATCTAGGTTCATAGCATAATGATGCCTATTTAACATAACAATGTTATAGTCACCATTGTTTGTCACACTATTGAACATAACTATGCTTAAGTATGATGTGCAGAGCCTGTTGTCAGGGACGAAACTACCAGTGAAGCAGGGGGAGCAACCACGGGGGGCCTGAAGCCAAGAGCCAGCAACTTCTTATTTTTCCTATGACAGAATATAGCCTCCACCCAGAAAACAACTGCAGATAAAGCAGGGATAGGGGCCCTATCACAGTTTTGCTGGGGGGCCAGTGATTCCTAGTTACGGCACTGCCTGGTGTAGAAGCTTGTATTCTTTTTTTTTGCATCTTTGGTGACTTTTAGACACCTTTACACAAACATTCATGACATTTTGCTGTGCATTTTGCATAACTGGAATGTTATGTTAAAAAAGAGAGTTTTAACATAACACGTGCATGCATAGCACAGTATAAACATATAACAGTCTTTCTCTTTTCTCACCAAAGTAAAGTCTGGCACAGCCAGCCTCCCATCATCCTTGCGCACCAGAGCTGCTTCCAGATCTTGAAGACCATCCCCTTAATACATTGACTCCCAGTCCCCTCATGTCCTGATTGACCTCGGCAACCCATCCCCACGAGCTTCTTGGTAATATGTGCCTCTGGGGCGTGTACAGTTTTCACATGCTTTCTTAGAGAGTAGATCTGTATAAGCGCTTGGTGCAACCAGGAATCTTGCACAAAATGGTTTCTGTGGAAACATAAAAGTTTACAAAACCAGTTGCTTGTGGTGTTTCTGGCATAGCCAATCTAACAAAACACAATTCAGATTATTAAGGCATAAACTGCTTTGCCTTTCCAGGTGTTTAAAAACTGTTATTATTTATTCATTTCTCAAATGTGAAGGAAGTTCCACACTGCAATTAATCAGATTACGCCAAATGTCAGCCATAATTCTTTATAAATAACAGTAAAGTATTGCAGTTCCCACACCAGCCATCAAGATTATTCTTATTACAAAAAAAATATTTTGCTGTTAAAAAATAAATTGGATAAAATATTGACACGTTACCAATATTGGACAGTACTATTTTATATGTGGTGAAAAACAAAATATCTTTACTAAGAAAAAACTAAAAACATCACGCCAATACTGTATGAAAATATAGTCAATAATAGCCAAACCAGCAGATTCTCGTTCTACTGTATTCTCCCAACCCTACCCATTGGAGTGAGTGCGATTCTGGTGCTTGGCTCTGTCTGAGGCATTAGAGAAGGCTGTTGCATCCTCATGCTCACATACGTAAGGCTTTTCCCCAGTGTGAGACCTAGGTGAGTTTTCAGGTTCTCGAGTCGTGAATAGGCTTTGTTACATCCCTCAAACTTACAAAAAAATGAACAATTATATATAAAACAATACACCGTTTGCTGCAACTAATAGACATTTACAGGGAGATTCAATAAAAGTTCTTCGGTTTAGTAAATAAAAGCTCTATCATTAAAATGGTGCTAATTATGCCCCAATCAATCAGATGTTAAATAATATCTGATGGTTTGGGGCAACAATTAGACACCATTTCAGGGTATTCAATAAATGTTCTTTTAAAACAGTTTTGTTGTTAAAATGGTGCTAATTTTGCCCTAACCAATCAGATGTTTAGCTTTCAAATGTTAATAAGATCTTCATTGGTTGGGGAAAAATTAGCAACATTTTAAACATAAGAACTGTTGTGTGAATCTCTCTGTTTATAGTCTATACACTTTCATGCTCAAAGCAAGATTTGCTTCCTGTGTTTAACTAAAGTAGACAAATAAACACTTGTTATGCTTTATTGTTTTTTTTTGGTAATATTTGGTAACATTTAAGTGGAAACTCACTGTGCATTTTGTGCGGTTTTTCGCCTGTGTGCCTTTCATGTGGACCCCCAGCATATACTGTGCTTTAAAGGGTCTAAGTTCCCGTGAGCAGTCTTGCCAATGACAAACAAACTCCTTCTTTTCTCCATGGATATGTTTTTGTTATGTGCTACAATAAAAAGTAAAATGATCATCTATATAACTTGGTTACAGAAATACATGGTTATTTCTAGCGAATGAAACACACAAAACCAGTCCTAGCAACAGGTAAATGTAAGTCTTACATGGACAAGATGCTCCTGGGTGTCAAACTCCTTGGTACAACTTTCCCATGACAATTAGTCTATACACTGTTTTCCGGCTCTTGCTTTCCATCATCTTCTCCAAGTCATCACGTGCATCCAACAACTAAGTAGTGGGTCCTGTTCCGAATCCAATCAAACAATGTATCTATATAGAACTAGTGAAATCAATTCTGCTCTTAATGCATGTCTGCCCTGAATGTATTCTGAATCTATGTAGTATACCTTGTCCGTGTTGCATGTTCCCCTTTAAGCATGCAAAATCTTAGATAGGATCTTAACTAAATAGATGCTTTGTTATTCTTTACCTGAGTTCCAGCTGAAGCAGGGCTAATATATTCCCCTTCTGATCCATCCTCTAGTCTTTTACTGCTAGTGGGATCTAACCAGTGCTTGTAAGAGGTTCAGATTCATCTGGAGGGGTGACATAAAAACAAATGAGCACACGCAAAGCCAGGCGTCCCAATAAAGGACACCGCAGTAGAAAGCGATAAGAAGAATCACACAGAACCTCCAGGAGCCACGGTTCCCCCAAGCCGCCCGCAAGCCCGCCAGCCAAACCGTAAACTACACAAACGAATAATATTCCTAGACTTAGGATAAACTAACAATGAGGACATATATATAAAAGTATGATTTGAATATGACCCATAACTGCAAACATATATTTTCATAAAAAAAAATTGTTTAAACAAATAGTAATTGTATTGAACGTAATAATGGAGTCTTGTGCTTCAAAAGTACACATTTAAACCTCAGGGAGAAAAAACAGCTTAATTCTGGTATTCTATGTATTTGATCTTACTTGGCAATGTTTGACTGAGCCACGTGGTTGTAGCACCCCTATTCCCTGTTATGCAAGTGTTCGTGGGTGTTGTAAGACATAGGGGTTGTTCCGTAAGATGCCCCTTGTGGCCTTGGTGGTTAATGCAATTTGATATCCAACTGAGGGACTGTAAAAGATGCAAATCCATAATATAGCCATATTGCATGAGTTCACAATTTGTTAATGTCTAAAAGGATGATTCTAAACATGATAATTTTCATATTTAAGTACACGAAAACATGGAAAATATTATTATTATCTTTTTTACCTTATAGTTCCTATAGACAAATGGCCATAAGAACCACTAGCTGAAGAACAACGGGAATAATAAATGCACCAAGAATTGGGAGAGGTCTGATCATAGTTTGAAGATCGATGCTTGCATCTGAAAGTGGAGAGATGGAACATAGTCGCGTTTCTTACTCAGTTTCATTGTACTTCGAGGGGTAGAGAAGAAAGGATCCTGAATTGGGGGGTGGTGTTAATGGAGAAAAACAAACAATACAAATGAGATTACAATGAAACATAAAGAAAAATGTATGACAATCTTTTTGGCTATAAATTGCTTCACTATCTGGGTAGACAGGACAACGTGGGCAGTTATTGTGGGACCTGCTATTATATTTGCTCTTTGTATGAGGAGTGTATAAACAGGCTCTATCAAAGTGTTTTAATTATCTCTACCTACACACCGAGCAAGCAAGCTATCTAGGCAGAGTGAGCACATCCCAGACTGTGTCAGGGTGGTATAGGCCATAGTGGACAAAACCTATTTGCACAAGGTAGCACAATATAAAGAGAAGGTCACAGTAGAATGCTATGATTCAATGACCTCTTACTGTCCTCTTGACTTCATTGAACCTTTTAAGCTATTTAAAGTGTTCAATCATTGATCTTTGTCTTTTATGTAAGGAATAATATAAGCTTTGAGTCTATCATAAACATTTGTTCTTTTAAGGGATATATATCTGTTAAATTAGCTCGCAGAGGATCAGTTTTGCTGAATCTATTATTAAAGAGTCTGCATGCTTCCAAAGGTATTTTAATGTAAATATAATCTGAAAACATAACCTTTCTCTCTTCCTGTAGTTTCAATGGTTTGGCTAGCCCCAGGGATGAGTCTATGTGTTCAGGACCCTACCCATATATATTCGTGTTTATAAACATCTCGTACCTGTATGCTCTCTTTGTAAAAATTTAGTCCACATAGAGAGAGGAATTTCTGGGCAGAAAGCCAAAAGCTTAAAGGAGAACTAAAATATTTGTATATATATAAATGGACTACAAAAGGACTCAGCCAAACAAAATACTTTTTCTTGAATAAATTTTCTGCAGAACCCACCCCCCAATAAATAAATATACATCATAAATCGTTGTGGCATTACCTACTTGCTCTAGGGTTGACAAGTTTTTTTTTTTTTACTGGGGCAGTTCCCCTTCTTGTCATTTGCTAATCCTCATCCATTTCTTCCTGACTGTGGTCAGTTTGGCAACTTTAGCTAGTCTATCTCTGTGCAGAATTCAAATCAGAGATTCATAGAAGGTCGGCTAGTGAGCATGTCTGAAAGAAATAATTCCAAAATAATTTTTTTTTATGCGAGAGAAAATGCAAAATGAAAAGTATTGAAAAAAATCTCCTCTGGCTTTTTTTTCTGAAAGTATACCTGTCCTATGTTAATATTGTGTTAAATTAGTTAACAGGTATCTCCACTGGAAATTAAAAAAAATTTGTCAATTAGTTTTATTGAAGAAAGGGAGGGTAAAGAATCTGTCTTACCTCCTGGTCTTCAATAAAAACTGCAGGAGCCGGGGAAAAGGTAAGGTAAGGGTACTTACCGATCAATTGCTCCTCCACGCATAGTCTGACAGGTCCCGACGGACCCGGTCTTTTATGCCATGTATATAGTAACATAGTAATTGAGGTTGAAAAAAGAAATACATCCATCAAGTTCAACCTTTCACCCATCCTTTTAAACCCTACCAACAGTTGATCCAGAGGAAGGCATTGACTGCACAGTGCATAGAACACAGAGTCGTCTGGACCTGTCGACTATGTGGCGGCATAGCAGAGCGATATGGGTAAGTACTTTACCTCCACTCCAGGCTCAGAGGTTTTATTGAAGAACGGGGGGGTAAGACACAGCTGCTTTATTCTTTTCTTCATTAAAAATGAATACGGTACCCTCAAATGATTTTACCAGTGAGATACCCTTTAACAAGTAGTTGATTGTAAGTATTTGTAGTAGTGTATGTATTACAGCTTACAAACAAGTAGGTAACAAATTGACTGTCATTAACATCATACCATCAAATTGGGTATGTAGTCATGTATCCCTATGGAATGCTACCTACCCAAACTGGAAATCACAATAAGAATTTACAAAATGTTAATTACCCAGACAGCCAAGATTGAATATCATGACAATCTCTTAAGGGCATGTCCGCCCCCTCTTTCAAAAAAGTAGTATTAACAGAACACCCCACAAAAAGCTAAGATTTGTTTATTCTACAGTTTGCAAAGATGCTCCACGCTGTGTAAGAGCCTTACAAACCACCGATCCAGCGCTGCAGTCTCACAGCTCCTTCCTGGTATCATCCAACGTCACCGCCACGGTCCAATGGTTAGTGGTCATTACTGAAGGAGCCTCGTGACTAATATGCTCAGCACGTAAAGGGAACGGCTAGCATAGAAGAGAAGAGACGTGGGTCGAGCAGTGCGGATCGGGTGGTTTGTATAAGATAGAATAGAAATGGAGTGGCTTTTGGGGGGGGGTGGTTCTGTTAGATATACATTTTTGAAAGAGGTGTGGATCATCCTTAAGCCATAAGTATTATTCAACTTAGTTATGATCCAAAGTTGATGATGTTTAAGTTCTTTTAAAGGGCACAATGGTCACACAAAACAATCAAAACTATAATCCAAACCCCAACTAATGGAAACCAAACCCCAACACAATTGTAGTGTAGTTTAATCCTTACCTCACATGCCCACAGCTCATAAGGGTTCTACTAGATAGACCTACAGATGGCCCCCCCCAAGAAAAAGGTCCCAAATAACTGCCCAAAAGGAGGCATAGCAGGTCCATTATAGGACAACTGCCGCTCTGCCTGGTAGGTACGATTTTTGCCAAATAGAGACTTTCTTTACTTTCCCACGCCAGCTATTCTCCACCTTCCCTATCACATCTCCTTGATATCCCCACACTCTCTCGATTCCTACCCAATAGCGTAAAGAAAATGCTTTTATATAGATTATCCCCAAGGGATCCCAGCCCAACCGCCTAGATTGATATATTTAGAAACTCTACCAATTTAACTTACCTTCCTCTTTCATCCGGAGAACGAGCTGAAGCTGCACTGGCCAGAGCGTCCTAGGATTGGTGCCGCTCACCGATCCAGCCAAAACAGTCAAGGCCATGCCGGTCCCGCCCTCTGCTGGCATTTTTAGCAAGAAGCGAGGGCCGGGAGCACGCGGAGGAAAGAGGGGAGGGGAAGTTACGGAGTGTTTGGGGGGCATTGTTTTAAAAAATAATATGCGGTTGGGGTGGGCAAGCCATGGGGATTACATGAAAAAAAAAATAAATTAGTGAGTTGGACATGCTCTTCTAAGTACTACACAGCTTAGGGACACAGACAATGTTTTTTAAAGCGTAAGGGAAAAGTTTTTTTTTGTATCAGCACAAAGTACAGTGGAAAGCCAGCGATTGCCTGTATGTTATAGAAGGTGCGCATGATTGCGGACCTTGGCGCGAAGGAAGCTCATCGAGGGCGCTATTGAACGCCACTACATATATCACATACACAAACACTCACCATCGTGCCTCTGAATTTCAATGGCTTGTGCCAGTCAAATCCATGGTGGAGTGGTCATAAGGTTTGCTTGGGTGAGCAAAAGGAGCATTTCATTTAGCCTGAAGAAAAGAGTGAGGGAGTCTAATAAAGTATAGGTTCTTCTAGTAAGGACCACATGTTTAAGGATTTATAACATCTAAACAGACACTTTTGTCATAACAATGTAACATGAAACACCAAAGTTGGTTGACAAAAAAATGAGAAGCTATAGGCAGAGTCTGGAATGATCCTCGACCTCGTGTGAGACAACCCCATAACTCCGTGACGCGTGCCCCAGAATGCCCCTTACCCACTGAACGCCCCAACTCTCTTGCCTTGCCCACTGATCTCCATCCCCTATATACCTTGACCCCCCTATATACATCCTTTAGTCGAAAAAAAAAAAAAA
>JAACNH010004095.1:0-25585 GCA_019447015.1 Hymenochirus boettgeri | reverse complement strand
AACCCCACAATGCACAAACCTCAATGCACAAACCCCACAATGCACAAACTCCAAAATGCACAAACCCCACAATGCACAAACCCCACAATGCACAAACCCCACAATGCACAAACCCCAATGCACAAACCCCACAATGCACAAACCCCACAATGCACAAACCCCACAATGCACAAACCCCAAAATGCACAAACCCCAAAATGCACAAACCCCACAATGCACAAACCCCACAATGCAAAACCCCCACAATACACAAACCCCACAATGCACAAACCCCACAATGCACAAACCCCACAATGCACAAACCCCAAAAGGCACAAACCCCCCAATGCACAAAGCCCCCAATGCACAAACCCCTCCCACAATAAGTGCATCTGGTGTAGTGTAAGTATTTTTTTAAAATACAGAAAATGTCAAATAAATGAAAAACCTGCTCGTATATATATGAATCTGATATATATATGAATTATATATATATATTGATATATATCTGATTATATATATGTATCGATTATATATATATCTGATATATATATGTTGATATATATATGAATCTGATATAATATATGTACTGATATATTAGAATCTGATATATATATGAATCTGATATATATGTTTTGATATATAATGTATCTGATATATATATGAATCTGATATATATTCTGATGTATATATGATCTGATATTATATGTATCTGATATATATATGTAATCTGATATATATAATATGTATCTGATTATATATATGTATCTGATATCTTTATAAATCTGTATATATATATTGATACTGATATATATTGATCTGATATATATATAATCTGATTATAATTATGTATCGGATATATTATATGAATCTGATATATATATATGTAATCTGATATATATATGAATCTGATATATATGTATCTGATATATATGTATCTGATATATATATTGAATTATTAGATATTTATCTGATATATATATATATATATGTATCTGATATATATGTATCTGATATATATATGTATCTGATATATATATGAATCTATTATTATGTTATGTATATATATATATGTACTGATATAGATATGAATCTGATATATATGTATCTGATATAATATGTATCTGATATATATATGAATCTGATATATATATGTATCTGATATATATTATATGATCTGATAATATAATGTATCTGATATATATATGAATCTAATATATATATGTATCTGATATATTATATATTATTGATATATATGTATCTGATATATATATGTATATGGGTAACTGGACTTTTATGTATGTGCAACAAATACCACACATGTTACCATAAATAATTTGCAAAAATGTTTCTGTGCAAAAATGGGGAAATTATATAAATAGTTTATCAGTGACATTGCCGTTTGAAGTAATGGTGGATTCTTAGCTACAGAGTCACACTGTAAATATCTTTAAATATTTATTGAGGGCACTTCACCTCAATGCAGCTACATTAATGTTAATTAGTGTTTATTCCAACACTGCAAACTCATCTAACAGTCTACTCTAAAACCTTTATAATACTGGAATATTACTATTCTAACTTGGAGAAATCAACATGCATGTCAATTAGAGATGGACAAACTTTCGAAAGTTCGGTTCGTCCAAAAAAGGACCCATTAAAGTCAATGGGGGGTAAATAGTTCAGAAAGTTCAATGAACTTTCCAAAAATATATCAGGGTAAACTTACCTTACAGGTCTCTGGGACCTGGGAGACGGTCTGGGAACACGTCCGTGCAAGGGGAACAGCATATACTAAACGGGACGTACCGCACACACGTGCTGCTTCCGGTTTCCGCGTGCATAAGAAAGAATACATCGGATAAAGACGCCGGAAAAGATGCTGGTAACATCAGCCACTGGCACCGGATGTACCCCTGGCGGCCGCAGGGGTACTCTCTGGGGTCGATGGCCTCAGCGGAGCTGGGTGTCACTGATAGAAGACAGAAGACGCCCCCAAGGACTCTTTTAAGAGCCACAAGGGCCGGGGAGGGGGATCCCGGCTCGAGCTTTGGGACCCCTTAAGCCCCAAAGGGCCCTTGTCAGGGCCGCAATGGTCCTTGGTTCGAGCTGCGGGACCCCAGAACGTCCAGCCGTGGGATTGTAGGCCATTAGTCAATCCGCGAGTGTCTGTTTTCAGGAATCTCCGCCCGTACGGGGATTTCGGAGTGGCCGTTCGAGGCCTGCCGATTTGAAAATTCGAGAATTCTCGAATGTTTGAGGATTTTGAAATTAAAAAATCAAATGACTCAATTATGTCACTGAGTGCTTCCTGTATTCCACTGCCCCTCCCACTGTTTCCCTTCCCTGTATTATTCATTTTACAGGAATCCCTGTATGTTCTTGATAGACTATGTTTGGTCCTTCTTTCTCTTTTCAATAAGAACGGTAATTAACTATTTATACATTAAACGGGATTCCTATGTAAATGACTAATACAGGAGCGGGAGAGACAGTGGTAGTGGGCAGTTTTTTGGGGGTTTTTTGGCTGGCCATATGTATTATAAGAAATAATACGCTACCTACAGTGTAATATACGGATTTACTTCACCTCGGAGTTCCATGACCGACCTGTATAAAAGCACTCGGCCTATGGCCTCATGCTTCTCTAGGTCATGGAACTCATCGGTGGTGTAATTCCTTATATTACACTGTAGGTAGCGTATTATCCCTTATATAATACCTACCAACAATGTGATCGGGAGTCAGGAGTAGGGCCTATTGAGACTCTGCCTGAGACCCACCTTGCCCACCACCAGAATTTCAGTCTCTGCCCCCAAAGACTTCCTTTGTTCTATATACTATAAACCACAGATAAAACACTAGTTAATGTCAACACGTTTGTATTTGTTTTGAGAATCTCACCTAGTTTCAGTGTAAGCTATTCACAGGTATTAGTAATGCATTGAATGTTCACCAGACGGTGTGGAATTACCAAAAAGCAGCCATGGAAACATGAAAATGATGTCTTCTATTTAGAGTTTGATTTTGCATATTGTTCAGGGAGAGTGAATCGGAAAAATCATATGGTGTAAGCCATTACATCTGGAGTTTTAGACATACTATTATATGATAAAAATATGAGTATGCTCATTTCCCATTCAAATGTTTTTTCTCAGTTGCTAAATGCTGCATAAAAATGCGTCCAACACACAGTTCATTAGTTCCCTTATTTTAGGGACTATGTATCCTCTTTACAGTTGTGTGAGACACATAGGTCAAGGGTCACATGTCACTGGTCAAGGGTACTGTATTCTGGTTAGAAATATGTGTTAGTGTTCCCAAGATATCTGAATTTTCTCACACATTTGTTGACCATTCACTTTGAATGGGTAAAACCTTTAAATGCAAAACTTCACCTGGATTTAGGTGTACACTGATTCAATCTGTCATTTGACTAGAGATGGAACACAAAACCGAACACGAACCCGAGTTTGAGCCGAACTTATGAGTTCGGATGAATTCGAACTATTCAAACTATTCGGGTTCAAACTAGTTTGTTTTTCCAGACTCGTGGCTGTATTTTAGAATAACTATCGAATTTATGGCCGGTCAATAACATAGAATGTATTGTTCACTAACCCTCGAAAGTATCATTCGGTTTCGGTAACCCTCGAAGTATGGATCATTTTCACAAACCCTAAAATGTACCGTTCGCTAACCCTCGAAATGTAGCCTTCGGTTTTGGTAACCCTCGAAAGTATTGTCATTTTCGGTAACCCTCGAATGCATCAATCGCTAACCCATGAAAGTGACGTTCGCTTTGGTAATACTCGAAAGTAAACCCGACAATTGCCCGCTCGTTTTAAAAAGTGTTTTAACAAGTTTTGGTGATAGTACATGTTCCCCAAACATGTTCCCATTTCCTAGGTGCCACAGCCATTTACAGTAAGTTACCATTGTTATTTATCTGTAAATCATCCAGACTTTTCGAAACTATTACTCCCCCATTGACTTGGGTTCGAATTCCAACTTTCGAACTTTTAACGAAGTTCGAAAGCGGACCGAACTTTATGAAGTTCGGCCATCTCTACTTTTGACATAAACACACTCAAATACACAAACAATACTTGCACACCACTTCTAAATCTCTAAAATAAAGCAAAATGAAAAATAATAATAGTACATGTATTTAGTCAGAATAAAGTGCTTATTGCATCATGGGATGAAATAGTCATGCTCATGGCTTCAGAAGCCAATCAAATGTTCTGCAGTAACCCACTAAAAGCTTCTTGTTGGTTGCTGAAAACAGAACCATTATGTTTGCAGCCCTTATGCATCAACCACCACAATGTATCAACAAAAAACTTTCATATAATTCATAAGCACATTCTTTCAATATGTTAGCATCTCATGAACTATTTAACTTGTTTGTATCCACAATAAAGTGAAATTGACATAGACATAATGAATACTGGACATTATGTAGCACCATAAACTTGCATTTTGTCCTTGGGCATTTTAAGCCACCACTAATAAGTATACAATATTAATGATTTTTTTTATGGAAGCACATACTTAATCCTGTTTTAAAGTGCCGTCTGAACATTGAGAGATTTAGTGGACAAGGTTCTAATTACTTTTATTTCCCATTAAACATATTTCCATTAATGAAAAACCACAGTGCAACAGAGAATTGGTAATACAGGATGTGGTGACATGTGCCCTACCACAAACATCTAGACCGTGTTCCTAATGCAACTGTACATTAGATATATTAGATATATATCTGGGTAAATACACTATCCTTTTACTTTATGACGTGATTAGAAGAAATTTTAGGGTATACAGTATTTAGGGGTATTTACTGTAGTTGTAAATCCAGTGGGAAATATGTGATCCATATTCTCCTATTGTAAATACTACAGCTGGACATTATGGTAACTATTGATTTTACCATCGGTAAACTGTCTAGTTATTAATATATTGAAAAGGACACAGAGAGGAGTGGTGCCTGACTGGCAGGTCCAAAAATGTTGTGCTGCTCCTCAATAATTATATGGCACTGATGGGTTATTCTGTTTTGGCTCTCTCCTGCACTTCTGCATTTGGTTTCATGTTTATGGGGTTGTGCTGAGGCCCTACTTCTGGATCGCAGAACCACTTGAATTTATTACACATTTGCTAACAAAGGTAAACACTTTTTTGTCTATACAGAGAGATTAAAATAAAAATAAATACAATCAAGTAGGCCCCGGATAGCCCCCTGAGAAGGGTTGGGGAGGGGACATATGACAGGGCAGGACAGAGATCGAAGGGGGGGGGGGTTAGTCCCAGTATAGGCAAAGGGGATTACCAAGGACACATCAGTAGGAGGGACAGAGACGATAAAAAAGGGGCACATGCTCTGAATTGGCGCCATTTTGGTAGGTTGAGGGAAAAATCCCCCTCCCTCCCTCCCCTTATAGACAGGGTACTATATATGACACTGCCTCAGCGACTAACTGCATAATTTACCGATATTGTTGCAGGAATTGTCACAGCTGGGCGGATCCCTGCCAGTCGGGCTCATAAATAAAAAGACAACGCCGGGTTGTTATGGTGGACATTACTGGTCTGGTCTAACCCCAAGGTGGGTGGCCAGAGGTGATGGTTGGCAAATACAGTGCCGTTTACAAGTTTACCCGGACGCGGTATCAGGTAAAGCGGTACAGCGGCGGGTTTAAAATACAGAGGTTGTTGGACAGACTGGCAGGGACTTCCTGTACACTAACAAGTTTGAATTGAATTGTTATACATATGTCTTGTTTATGTCCATGTTCATAATACTGTTTCAGTTATTACAGTATATATATATATATATATATGAATAAATAAATAATAAAAGTAAAGTTGTATAAAAGAAAGTTTTCATTAAAACAAAGCTGTTTTTAATTACTGTTAATAAAGCTGGGCCAGTGTTAATCCAAAACGGAGTGTCGTGTCTATCATTTGGGAATGGGAGGGATCGAATAGCCTTGCCCATGTCATGTGTACACTAGGTGTATTATATGTGTGTATTTATTCATATAAAACACAGGACTATAAGAAAATGCAAGATTGATGAAGAAAGAACAAAGAATTACAAGCGAAGAAAAGCAAGGGTTTGTTCTATTTGGACCTCCTCCCTTCCACCTTGAGGGGGGATATGATAACCCTTTACAAATATATTTAAGCTTTACAAGACATTTATTAGAGATGGACCGAACTTCATAAATTCAGTATTCCAACTTTGGAAAAGTTCGAAAGTTCAAAAACTTTGAACATGGGGTCAATGGGGAGTAATAGTTTGAAAGGTTTGGATGATTTACAGATAAACTAACTACTGTAAATGGCTGTGGAACCTGGGAAATGGTCTGGGGAACATGTCACTATCACCAAAACCTGTTAATAACCTTCTTACTTATGATCAGGCAATTGTCGGGTTTGCGCTACATTCTGGTTACGGCTAATTCGAGGCGAGGGTTACCGAACGATACTTTCGAATACTACTGGAAAATAACTATAAATTAAGGGTTAGCGAAAACGAACCATACATTCGAGGGTTACCGATGTACTAGAATGTATCATTCTAGGGTTAGCGAACGGCTCGTGAACTCGTATAATTATCGGAAATACAGGTGCGAGTCCGAAAAAACAAACTAGTTCGAGCCCAAACTGGTTGAAATAGTTCGAATTTGTCTGAACTCATAAAGTTCGGCCCAAACTTGGGTTCAAGTTTCGTTTTTTTGTCCATCTCTACCATTTATTAAAGGATCTTTATTCACACAGGGTTTGACAAAATACAAGAGACCATTCATTTAGACAAGGTTATGGGTTTAGCTTAAGCTTAATGGCTTTTTGCTGTGAGAGCAGTAAAGTTGTGGAAAGTCTGTCTGATAATAGTGTGATGGCAGGACAAATGCATTTAAAAGAGGCTTGTCTGTGATCTTAAAAAGGCAGAACATCCAGGGTTACAGATGATTATATGCATAATTAGGTGTACATATGTGAATGGTATGTCCTATTGTAGGGATGGTGTAGAGGAGATTAGGGAGCAAAGTACTTGTGGCTAAAGGTAATTACTTTCACTTGCTGTAAGAAAGACACTGGTTGAATTGCATTAACATGTTGAACTTAATGGACAATTGTCTTTTTCAACCCAAAATATCATGTAAGATGTTAACGACATTTTAAAAAATCCCTTGCACACACACATGTAAAATTTAAAATCACGGCTACTATCCTATGCTCCTGCACAATTTCCCACCACTAACTATCCAATTGAGTCAATAGAGATCTTGTAAGCAGCTGTGGATAAGAATGTACAGCAAAGTTGTGGGGTTTTCTATGATGACAGTACATTTATGAATACTTTAGTAGCAAACAGGAAACGTAGAAACATTCTGCATACAACATTATACACATATGTACTACTGCAAATAATATAATAATATATCATTTATATATTTATATATATTTATATCTATCTTACCCCTTACATTTTTGTAAATATTTTTTTTAATAGCTCTTTGTGGGACAATACTGAAGATATGAAACTTTGGTGTACAGTAGTCAGTGTACAGCTTGTATAACATTGGGAATTCGCTGCCCCCTTCAAAATAGCTCAATACACAGCCAATAATGTCTAACCCGCTGGCAACAAAGTTAAGTACACCCCACAAGTGAAAAAATATTCATATTGTGCTCAATAAGTTAAGTCTGGAGACATGCTTGGCCAGTCCGGCACCCTTACCCTTAGTTTCTTTGGCAAGGCAGTGGCCATCTTGGAAGTGAGTTTGGGGTTGTTATCATGTGGAATACTTTCCAAAGGAGTGTGAATTTCCTGAATGAACTGTAACTCCCAGTGCCAGCAGTACTCATGCATTCCAAACCATCACACTCCCACCACCATGCTTGACTGTAGACAAGACACACTTGTCTTGTACTCCTCACCTAGTTCCACACATACGCTTGACACGCAGCGAACCAAATAATGTATCTTGGTCCCATCAGACCACAGGAAATGGTTCTAAAGCAGACTAATCTTCTCTTCTCTCCAGTAAAGGGTGTGCTGGACTTCTATTTCTAGTATTGTACCTGTTGTAATCACAAACAGGCTGTGAAAGGGTTAATAAGTGTTTGGTTTTTTTTCCCTCTCTTTCTGGCTCTTGCACTAATTGTGTGGGGGTGGGGCCTATTAGTTAAATAGGATTCACAGTTGTTGGGCCTGTGTTTGGACCTAACAAAAGGAAGTTTCGTGTGAGTGTAACGAACTTGTGAGTGGCCCTTTATCTCAAGGACCTTGCTCTCAAGGACATATAAAAAGAAGGACATTGAAACAAGAAGGGCAATTAAACAAGGTTGTGCGTCACTGTGTTGGTGTGTGTGTATTAGAGGGACAGTTTTGTCAGTACCATGCAATGTCATCGTGCCACATGTATAGGAACCTGGAGCAGACGTTCCGGGAACCTATGTCTGTGTCAGGTGTGAGTGGGTTGCCCTTTTTGGAAGCTGAGGTGGAGAGTGAAGGGGGGCAGCTTGCAGCATTGCGGGGATTGGCAAACTGGGGGGTCAGCAGGCACTGGCTGGGGCCAGTATAGAGGTGGGTGGAAGAGGGACAAGAAAGGATGAGGAAGGAGGTAGTTTTGTTAGGGTTACTAGGGGAAGTGGGGGACGGAAGAGTAGGGGGGCTTCTTCCCAGAGTGTCCATCCAACAGATTTGCCACCTTAGTAATGAAGTGGAGGAGGACACTCGGAATTAGCGTGTGATGAGGGGTGAGTCCCTGAGCACCAGGGACTGCCATCTCTGATACAAGGGAGAGAATGAAGGGTCAGGAATGCAAGGCAGTGGTTAGTGGTAGGGGACTCCATTATAAGGAAGGTAGATAGGGTAATCTGCCGCCAAGACCCTACATGCCGAACTGTGGTTGCCTGCCGTGTGCTAGGGTTCGGCATGTGGTGGATCATGTAGACAGATTATTTGTGGGCCGGGTGTGACCAGGCGGTCTTGTTGTCACATTGGTGCCAATGACAGTTAGAGGTGGAGGTGAGGGTCCTTAAACATGATTTGTCCGAGAAACTAGGGGCCAAGATAAAAGCAAGGACCTCCAGGGTAGTGTTTCAGAAATACTACCCAGCCACGTGCTAAGCCAGGGAGACAGCGGGAGCTGGGAGTATTAATGCGTGGCTAGAGAGTGGTGTAAGAAGAGGTTTGGGTTATTGAGAACTGGGCAGACTTTGCTGTCGGCTACAGGCTCTTAGTAGGGATGGGTTGCACCTCACTGATGGTGTGTGCAGCTGTTTTAGGGGAGAAGATGGCTAGAGGGTTGGAGGAGATTTTAAAGTTTAGTGGGTTTTTTGGTTGAACGGAGGGTAGTGTGTGCGTGGTCTGGTGTGGAATGGGGGGGTGGGCTGCTGGGGCTAGCGGAGGTGGGGTGTCTCTTTTTACAGGATCATTTTGTATGTTGTCTGCGGAGCCTGGCTGACTGGGTGATGGGAAATGATGGGCTTGAATGTTGATGTATAGGTTATAGGTCTGTTGAACAGTTCTCACGACTGGGCTTAAATATAGAAGGATATGCCTTGTTAGGCAGGACAGAAAAAAAAGGAAAGGGGGAGGAGTATGTGTTATTTAAAAAGAATGAAGCCAAATTTAAAGAAGAGATAACTGGTGATATGGATGATAACGTGGAGGCAATATGGGTGGAATTAGGAACAGGAAAGGGGGTAATGTCATTGTTGGTGTCTGCTATAAGCCGCCAAATGCTAGCAGAGAGGAGGTGAGTCAACTTCATATGCAGTTGGCAAGGGCTGCAAGTTTGGGGAGTGTGCTCATTATGGGGGACTTCAATTACCCTACCTTGATTGGTGTGGTGGAACTCCATCACAGAAAAAGGCGATGAGTTCCTGAATTTGCTGCAGGATAATTTTCTCTCACAGGTGGTTAGGTTCCTACTAGAAAAGGAGCTCTGTTGGATCTTGTAATATCTACATTGTGGAGCGCATTATAGATATAAAGGTAGCTGGAGGCTTAGGGAATAGTGACCATGAAATAGTGGCATTTGGACTTTGTTATCAAAAGGAAAAGTGCGCTGGGTTAACAAAGACATTTAATTTCAGGAAAGCAAATTTCCCAGGTTGAAAGCAGCTCTTCAGAATGTCAACTGGGATAATGTATTATCAGGTAAAGGTACTGAACAGAAGTGGACTGTGTTCAAGGGGATTTTAGCCAGTTCACATCTAAATTTATACCCTTGGAGAAATAATGTAAAAAAAATAAATCCGCGCCCATGTGGCTGAATTCTGATGTAAAGAGGCAAATGGTAAGGAAGAAAAAGCATTTAAACCTTTAAGGCAGAGGGAACGGAAAGGGCCTTTAGGGAGTATAAAAACTGTAACAAGGGAGTGTAAGAAAGCAATCAAACTAGCTAAAATTAATAATGAAGTTAGGATAGCTGAAGAAAGCATCACTAAGCCTAAACATTTTTTTAGTATATTAATAGTAAGAAGATGAGGACTGAGAATGTGGCACCATTAATTAGGGGATAAGTTAGTTATGGAGGATGGCGATAAAGCAAATGTCTTGAATATTTTTTTTCTCTGTATACACTATAGAAGAATCCAAGTACAGATATCATAGAGTATAGTAGCAATAAAGGTATACAAGTTCAAGTTACTTGGTTAACCGAGGATATGGTACAGAAAGAACTAAATAAGGTTAATATTAATAAATCTCCTGGACCGGATAAAATACATCCTCGGGTACTAAGGAGCTAAGTTCAGTTTTATCTAGGCCATTGTTTCTTATTTTGCTGATTCCCTCATGTCCGGTGGTGTGTGCCTCTGGATTGGAAAAAGGCTGATGTTATTCCAATATTCAAAAAGGGTAGTCGTTCACAGCCGGGTAATTACAGGCCTGTAAGTTTAACTTCAGTGGTGGGGAAGATCCTGGAAAGTTTAATAAGGGAACATTTTCTAGAGTATGTTCAAGGACTGCATTATAAGTATATAACCAGCATGGATTTAGGAGGAATAGATCTTGTCAAACTAACTTGCTGGCTTTTATGAGGAAGTAAGTAGAAATTTAGACTCTGTATAGCAGTAGATGTAGTTTACTTGGATTTTGCAAAGGCTTTGATACAGTCCCCCATAGGCGACTAATGAATAAGCTAAGTCTGTTGGTCTGGGGAGTCACATTTGTACATGGATAGAAAATTGGTTAAGGAATAGGATGCAGAGAGTAGTTGTTAATGGGGCTTCATCATTATGGACTAAAGTGCTAAGTGGGGTGCCACAGGGTTCTGTTGGGGGCCGCTTCTATTTAATCTATTATTAATGATTTGGAAGTGGGTATTGTCAGCAAGGTTTCTGTGTTTGCTGACGACACAAAACTTTGGTCAACCATTAAAAACTTCAGAGGATTGCAATCGTACAGGGGGATCTAGATAGATTGTCACATTGGGCTGCTAAGTGGCAGATGAAATTCAATGTTGATAAATGTAAGGTAATGCATTTTGGACTTAAAAATACTTGTGCTACTTATACTATAAATGGCTCTGTGTTAAGTGAATCCCTGTTGGAAAGGGATCTTGGAGTTTTGGTGGATAACAAACTAAAGGTAGCAAGCAGTGCCAGGCGGGCAACAGCCAGAGCCAGCATGGTATTGTCTTGTATAAAGCGAGGTATGGATTCAAGGGAGGAAAATGTAATTCTCCCTCTTTACAAAGCATTGTAAGGCCTCATTTGGAATATGCAGTGCAATTTTGGAATCCTGTGTACAAAAAGGACATCTTTGAAATGGAAAGGGTTCAGAGAAGGGCAACTAATTAATAAGGGATTGGGGGAGCTTGAATATGAAGAGAGACGGGAAAAGTTACAATTATGTACGCTGGAGAAAAGGCGCTTGCGTGGGATATGATTACTGTGTTATAAATACATTAACGGGCCATACAATAAACTATCTGGGGCATTGTTCACAAATAGAACATGTCAAAGGACACGAGGACATCCCTTAAGACTTGAAGAAAAAAGGTTTAGGCTTCAAGCTCGGAAGGGTTTTTCACTTGAGAACGGTAAAGCTATGGAACTGTCTTCCAGTGGACGTTGTTATGGCAGTTCATTGGTCATTTTCAAAAAAAAGCTGGATGAGTTTCTGCAAACAAGGAATGTTACAAGTTACGGTATTGATACATAAAGTAGAGTTGATCCAGGGAAATTTCCGATTGCCACTTGGAGTCAGGAAGGAATTTTTTCCCCCTTCATAATTTGGTGGGGTTTTTTGCCTTCCTCTGGATCAACAGTTAGGCAGGAAATGAGGATATTGCTAGATGGGTTGGACTGGATGGACGTATGTCTTTATTCAACCTCAAATCTATACTATACTATACTAATGGCTTTAGTCTGTTGTCTTCAATAAATGATTGCTGGCATTTGTGCATCATTTTTAGAAGAGGCTTCCTTCTGGAACAACAGCCATACAGACCGATTTGATGCAGTGTATGCCATATGGTCTAAGCACTGGCAGGCTGACCTCTTACCCCTTTATCCTCTGTCAGCAATGGTGGCAGTACTTATATGTCTAATTGCATCAAGAGAACCTCTGGATATGACGCTGAGCACGTGGACTCAATTTATTTGGACGCCCATGCCGAGCCCTGTTCTTAGTGGAACCTGTCCTGTTAAACCGCCATATGGTCTTGACCACCATGTTGCAGCTCAGTTTCAGGGTGTTGTCAATCTTCTCATAAGAATTTGACCAGTAAATGGTGTGGGACAAGTACTCCTTACTCCAGCTGTCTCCTGCTGGTATATGCACAATTTCCAAAAAATACAATACGAAGGTCCAATCAAATATTTAAGAGTGATCTCATATTTATTAAGCAAATAAATCTGCCGCACAAACACAGCACAACGTTTTGTCCCAAAGACCTTTATAAAGTGCTTACAGGACATTCCATTCTGCTCCCTCAAGGGGTGGAGGAACAAACATATATTCCAATATCTAGAAGTCCACAATAGAACAAATAGAAAAATATAGAAAAAAGACAAAATGTCTTTTAATACTAAGGGGTTCTGATCTCCTGTTAATCCATAGTTTCCTCAAATCCAAATTATAGTGTGTCCAAATCCATGTGGGGTTAATTAAAAAAATATTGGCAAATCATTTCCAAACGCTTTTTTCACTATATTACTGTACTCACAACCTGTGGGGGATGGATACCAGATGAACAGGAAGTGCAGACCCCACTCTCATCTAAAAAATATAGAAAGTTACAAGCCAAATTGTTTTTTTCATTTAGAGCCTTAGGTAATGTTTTTCCTAACCTCCAATCCAGTCTCTCTGTAGTTTGTTCTGACCTTTTTCTACATTTCTCACTTCCTCCATTACTAGCATCTTAGTTATCTTACATGGTGTCCATTTTCCTTAAAATGTCTGCTCACTGTGATTCTTAGTATCAAGATTCTAATCGCACTTGCCACAAACCTCCGAGCCGAGACGCCCATCCACCTATCAGCTACCAAAAACACACTCCAAGCAACCGACAGGCAGATGAAACAGATCGGACCCGGTGGTTTAGTGAACAAACGATATACTACACAATTAATATTAATTAATATCAATATATTCGCTGCCACCACATTCCGAGAAAAACAGCGGAATGACCTGTTACATATATCTATGGGGTTATCCGCACCCCTACTTCTAACAACTGTAAGAAAAATTGGTTATTCACCCCTAATATTCTATACACAGTTATATATATACCTAAACAATACTTATCTATAGTAGCGTACTTCGAAGACACAGGTTCGTTTGGGATATACTCAGAATAGGACAATAGCCTATAAATGATTTTACCATTTATTAAAAGTTGGACAAAAAATGTGCATAAAAAATATGAAGAAAAGCTAAAGTAATTTACTGAACATAATAAGCAGTACACACAGGTGAGGGTAAGAAATGGATAAAAGAATGAATACTTAAAGATAATTGGCGTCTGAAATGTCCATGAGCTGAGTCAAGAACTTGTTAATCCAGATATGGGAAAAGTCCAAATAATATTTTCTGATGTAAGCCAATATGGTCCGTCCTGTTGGCTAGATGTTATTGAAGATCTTATGACGAACTCCTGAGCTGAGACCCGGCTCCCAATTTTATCCTTTTCCAGAAAATGGGAGCGGTCTGGTCTCTAGAGGGGTGGACTTGGTTCTGCCCCTGAAGGTTGGTTCCTATTTTTGAGGGAATTTTACATTTCCAATTCCCCTCTAGTCCATAATCTGTGAACCATACATGTCACATTTAAAATAATAGCATGATTGTCCGTAACTAATTTTACCACAACAGAATGAGACCAAATATGACATATCTTGGGGATCGTAGGCCTAAGAAGGATAATATCCCAAGTTTGGTTTGGGCTATCATATTATGTCAGGTATCTATAATGCAGAATTAATTCCTGGATAAACAGAGGGTATTTATGAAAACATTAAATAATTCTACATCCTGAATTATTAAGGAACCTTTGATCTGCCAGTTGGTTTCTGCTCAAATCTCAACTAGAAGATTCCCTGCTGAGCTGGTGCCTACTAGCCTGTAACAGGTATGCATATTACAGGGACTTCACACCTTGCCCCTTTGAAGTCAGACCTCTTAATAGGTCAGCTAAGTCAACACTAAATGGGAATGGTTATGGGAAAGAAAACAGAGCTTACAATTGAACATGAAATTTAACCCTGTGATTACCCATGACAGGGAAACAATGTGGAGCTGCCATATCTGGCGACCATGCCAATAAGGTGTGAAATAATTAAATTAGGAGTGCAGTTTCAGACATTGTCTATGGGGTTTTACATTGCACTCCTGTTCGTCACAGCACTCCTGTGTTCATTTAATCTCCGTCTTACAGGTGCGTGGTCTCATCAATATACTTTGAATCACATGGGCACTTTATCTTGCATATCACATTTGATGACAAGCATGTGAAATAAACCTTTCAACATTATTACCTCACTAGCATTAGGGGGATTGAGTTTAGAACAATTTTGACAACCTAAGCAGGAAAACGTACCAAAGTTAGCTGTACTAGGGATCCTCTGGTACTCACTGATATTTTTGGAGGTATTATATCACTTTCAATCGTAACATAGTAATTGAGGTTGAAAAAAGACTACGTTCTAATGGTTGATCCAGAGGAAAGGCATAAAAAAAAGCTAAAAAGAGGGGAAAGAATTCCTTCCTGACTCCAATGGCAATTGTAAAGTATCCCTGGATACCTGGATTAATACCAATAGTTCTCAACATTATTTAGTTTATAAACTTATCCAGACCACGCTATTAAAGCTATTAATGAACTTGCCATTACCACATCTGCTGGAAGACAGTTCCACAGTTTCACCGTTCTCACTGTAAAGAAACCTTTCCTAACCTGAAGATGATAATCTTCTTTTCTACTAATTTGAAAGGATGTCCACAAGCCTGCTCATTTGACCTATTAATAACAATGCACCAGAGAGTTTATTGTATGGCCCATTAAATATTTTGTATAAAGTGATCATATCCTCACGCAAATGTCGCTCCTCCAATGTAAACACAGCCTAACTGTCTAATCTGCCTGCAAAGTCAAGCCCCTCCATTCCCCTTATAATTTTAGTTGCCCTCATCGAAACTCCTTCCATTTCCAGGATGTCCCTTTTGTATCTGGGATTCAAAAAAAAGGCCTCTAAATGAGGTCTTACCAATGCCTTGTAAAGAGGGAGAATAATATTTTCTCTCTTGAATCTATTCCCCTCTTATACAAGAAAATATATTGTTAGCTCTAGCTGTTGGCTGCCGGCGTTGTTTGCTACAGTCTATTATCTACTAGAACCCCACATCTTTTTCCATTAGACATTCACTTAACACAAAGGGCCATATTTTTAAAACATCGTTATCGTTAAATAACGATCGGTGATCTACAATATGTACCGTTATTTTATGATATCGATCGTAATCCTACGATATTGCTACAGTAATCTACGATGCCGATATCGTAAAATACCGATCGTTATCTAAAATAATTACCAGTGCCTTGTAAAGAGGGAGAATAATATTTTTTTCTCTTGAATCTATTCCCCTCTTTATACAAGACAATATCTTTTAGCTCTAGCTGTTGCTGCCCGGCGTGTTTGCAGAGTCTATATCACTAGAACCCCCACATCTTTTTCCATTAGACATTCACTTAAACACAAGGGTCATATTTATAAACATCGTTATCGTTAAATAACGATCGGTGTATCTACAATATAGACCGTTATTTTATGATATCGATCGTAATCCTACGATATTGCTATAGTAAATCTACGATGCCGATATCGTAAAATAACGATCGTTATCGTTGAATAACTAAGCTCTGCAGAGTTTAGTGTGATCAGCAAACACAAGGCCTTGCTCTCAATGTCCCATTTATTAAGTCATTATAAACAGATTAAAAAGAAGTGGCCCCAGTACAGAACCTGAGGCTACTCCGCTTAGAACTTTAGCCCACTATAGATTTAGCCCATTGACTACCACTCTCTGTTTGCGATCCAATAACCAAAACTCAGTTTATACATTAGTGCGCCTATGTTTCACAGTATTAAAAAGCTTTAGTAATATCCAAGTATACTACATCAACTTCTATGCCTGAATATGCATTCTTACTCACTTCTTCATAAAATATTGTTTTGTCTTGAAATTTTGAAAAAAAAACAACAAAGCAAAACAGAACATTGCAATTTCATTGTCTAATTTTGATAGGGAATTTCAAAACTGCCAGTTATTTTGCCCCCAAAAAGTTTTGAGATTAAATTACAACCCATTAGATTCATGTTGTCTTGTACTCATGCAGGATAATGCACCAACAGCTGTTATTGCTACTTTCTGCTCGCGCTAACACCCCAATGAAATATTGTGTTTACTCAGCCTATATTATACGCAATCCCATCTTATATTTCTATGTGTTTAAGACCTGGTATTTATTACTAAATTCTCACCAATTCTTGACTCCAATTTTATGACATCACGTGCAAATGACCTTAACGGAAGCAGCAGAAGGGGCAGGACTGTCTTTAGCGTCAGTGATTGGCTGAAACGCGATCGCTTAGCAATTGGCTGTTGGCCTTTTCTCTGATAGATGATTTTATTTTTAATGCGCCTCACTTGTGTTGTGAGGATTAGTTGTATCACCACCTTCTGTGGCAGCATAGCAGGGTCCCCACCTACCAGGCCCCAGACAGAACTATGGCTTGTACCCCCCTGATGGTGGCCCTATGCATGTATGCATTATAAGGTTTTTAGGGACTTTGAATGTCTGTTTATTCTTAGTAGATTTGTTCTATAGACCTGTGGCTTCATTATCCCCATGGACTGTTCTGGGAGTGTGCTTGTCATAGGGAAACATCTGGTAACCCATAATTTGTCAACAAAGAGGAAACTCGTGATGAAATAGTTGAGGAAAGAAATGTTATGAGAGAGTGAAAGAGAAACATAATTATTTAGTAAATACAATAAAATCATCAGCAATTATATTCTCAATTAAAGGGGATGCCCACCGCTCTTTCAAAATGAATATATTGTAGATTACCCCCAAAACTTAATAACCAATAAACAGTTTATACATTATGTAGTGTGAACGAGCCCTTTAGCTCATTTTAGTCAAAGCTTTATTCGGCTCCCACACAGAGCTATTATACTTTCATGCTCCTCCTCGCTCCACCGACGCGGCTCTGCACTTCCGGGTAAGGCAGTCAGTGTTGGTCGTGACTGTGACGTCACGGCATCACTGACGCCATTCCGGAGCTGTCTCCACTGTGGCTGCTCAAGAACATGAAAAGAACAGAGCAGCCACAGTGGAGACAAGTGAGGAACCCGGAAGCGGTGGTGAGGCGAGGAGCATGTAAGTATAATAACTCTGTGTGGGGAGCCGATTTAGCTTTTGACTAAAACGTTCTTTAGGTTTTAGGGGGTAATCTACAATATATTAATTTTTAAAAAGAGGGGTGGACAGTCCCTTTAATTCTTTTTTATCTGTGATCACAGCTATATCTCCACTGTGTGCTACATCCACATACCAATATTCCCCCAGAGCTGTTGTGTGCGCTCTATTTAAAGGGCTTTAGTTGGCTTTAAGCTTTTAGTGAAAACGGGGAGGTAAACTTGCTTTGTCACTAAATGTACCAGGAAAGAGGAGAGAACCGACCCGCAGTGCGGTCCAACTCTGTAACTCCTTACAGGGCATGACTGCTTTCCGGCTGTAAGTAAACACCATAATACACACACAGCACACCTTTTATCACATGTAAAATGTCCCTTAATGCCATATTGACATGATGTTTGAGTATGGAGTGAACATAGGGGCACTGAGCAATCCCAGACATGGGAACATGCCCACTGTCCCTGGGCCCAAAAAGGTGATCCATTTCTTGTTTTAGTCTTATACATTGATGAATGGTTGGTCCTTGACAGTAAGATACGCACAGGCGGTCGTTTTGAATTATTTCAAACCCAAATAGGCATTTTGTACAATATGTCAGTATCTCCTAATCACTCTCTGTACGAACACTTCCCACAGTTTAATTCTGTAACAAAAGGAATCCTCATGTTAGATTTATTCTTTTTACTTTGTACATTCGGTTTCTACACCTATTCCTGCCATGCACAGAACATTTGGGGATGACTCGTCTGAATTTCCTAATACAGTCCTGAAACACAACTTCCTTATCTTCCTCCTCTTAACATTATATCTACTCTTTTCAACTGGCTTTGTGGTATAGAACATGGATAGGCAACCAGTAGATCCCCAGATGTTTGAGAACTACAACTCCCAGAATTCCCTAACTACGGAGTGCTTGTAGTTTCAAACATCTGAAGATTCTACTGGTTGCCTATCCCTGGTATAGATTTTTGTTAAGGTCTGTCATTTTATGATAAATCCATGTGTTATTGTCCATCATATGGTATCTCAACATCCAAGAATCATACCTAGGGCCGTAAGTATGAGGGGAGCAACCGCAGGGGGTCTGGGAGCCAAGGCGCCCCATCTTCTTATTTTTCCCATGATAGATATGCTTCCTCCCAGAAAACCACTGTGATAAAGGGCCCTGTCACAGGACTCCCTATGGAGTCATGGGAATAAGGCAAACCAGGCCACAAAACTATTTTACAATTGGAGGAGCTTTATTAATACGCACCATATCAAGCACAACCATATCCTACCAAGCAAGCACTGTCCTTGGGATGCAGTTTCCTGTGATCTCTGGCTCCACTCTCTGGGCTCCACTGCCTTTGCTCCACTGCTGGGCTGCTGTTGTTTCTCCTGGTCTGCTCTGCCTTCCTGCTCCTTGCTCTCATGCTAAGGGGCAGGGTAGGGATGTACAGCTCTGAGCAGCTAGGCACTAACTAAGCATGTGTCCTAGCTCTGTTCTCCCTTGTAGCTTTCCTTCTGCCAAGTCCTAGTCGCTTCCTCCTGTAGGCTAGCCTCCTGTATCCCTTGCTCCCAAGCCACAAGGTCAGGATAGAGTAATCAGCTCCCAGCTACAGGATACTGCCTCAGCATGTATCCTAGCTATTCCTTTGTCTATGTCTTCCCATGTGGACTAAAGCTGCTCTTTATATTCCCACATTCCCTTTGAAGTGCAAATTACACCTTCAACCAGCAGCCAATCATCAGACTTGTTGAGCAGCAGACCAATCAGCAATTACACAACTCAATCCTACAGGCCAGACGTTTTTTCTACCGGGATAATTAATTTACAACAGGCAATCCCAGGAGTTTTACCCAATGAGCCATCTTGTGGAGCAAAGAACTAACTGCATATCCCCAACAGTGTTCTTGGTACATTTTACATATACATTATAAACACGATTATATCTGGAGAGGTGGTGCCTGGATGAAACACTGGTTATGTTTATTTATTAATGACTGGGAACCACACTCTCACTTACATAGCATTTACTAATTGATGTTATTGCAGACCCTCTGGTCACAACCCCTCCCCCAAAATGTTCCTGGCCATGTGCCTACACAGGCTAGCTGGTAGCCCTCCAACAGTTTTATTAGTCCTTATGCTCATGGACCTTCCAACAGAACCTCATTCCCAAAAGGCATATACAATGATATTCTAAATTAGACCAATCCTTAATAGACAATTTATACACCCCACCCAGACTGTCTGTCCCAAATTCATTGTCCATGTGGACTCTTAACCCAATGATTGAAATAGGGTATACCTCCTGGCAAGTCCAATTGGTTTTTTTGTTGTCTCAAAACAAAGTCCTGGGGTCCAGCACATGCTAGGGGTTACAATAGTGTGGTACAAAAGTTGCCTGAGTCCCCTTGTTAGTCCAAACCCTGCTATCATTTTGTAAAGAGATCCTGAATGTGGGATCCAGTCCATCTCCATAGGTATGTGCTGGGGAAGGGGAACTTCATTAAATAATCCACAGGTAATGTACAGGCAAGAGATCTTGTGGTCCACTTTAAGGGTACTTATTCATGTTCATAATCTAGGGACAAGGGTTCACAGAAACATTCCCATGGTGGGGTCTAGTGAACAACTTCCCTGAGAAGGCTTAACGTGGCAGTAATCTTGCAGGGGATCAGTACCTTCACAATCTAACATTGGGTTCGGGTAAGGAGGTCTGGGTAGTCAGAGGGGTTGGTGCTCGGGAAGGGATCATAGTATGGTCATAACAGTACCATAGGACATAGTAGTTATCCTTAGCCTGTAATAGCTTTTGTAGACAGTGATCCAGGGCTCGTCAGGAGTTTCCTACAGGCATTTGGCAATTTTCCTCCTCTCCGCAATGATGACTGCTTTCTCCCAAACAATGGGGGTCAGGTGTGCCGGTCTGTGCAGTAATAGGGGGCAGACTCTGCTATTGAGAAGTAGTCAGGGACAGAAAATAGTCAGGGACACAGTGGTTACCATCCATTGCAGGTTGCAATCCTGTTTTGGAACCACTTTACTGGGTGTTGGTGTCCTCTTCCTCTTTTTGGATAGTTGGGCTCTTTCTCCAGGGTGTGTACTTGTGTATCCTGCAGTTTTTTCGAACCTCCACTTGGCATGGAGAGTCCTTCACTGGTGTAAAGGAAATATCCCATTGCTGAGGGCTTGGCCACTCCACATAGCATCCTCTTTGGCAGCAACTTGAGCAATGAGCAGCTCAAGTTCCCTTTCCTGTTACAGGCATTTGTGGGCCCAATACATTGCCTTGTTTAGTTCCTCTAACGTGGCATCATCATCCAAGATAGTCTTGAGTCTCTGGTAGATAATATGTTTCGGTGGGCCCTCCCTGGCTAGAATGTCACAAAATCAATCTCTGCTCAGCCCGCAGTCTATTATTCATCTCCAATCTGCTTTTCACACAGGCACGGTGATCGTCCAGTGATTGTGTATTCCTATGCAGGGCATAGGCTTACAGTCAGCGTGGCATGGTATGCTTGGACATGTATGCGGCTTGGTACTTAAACTGAGACTATCGATTTGCTGTCGCTTGCCTTATCCCATCCGCTGCCCCGAGTGTCACAGGACGCCTGCTGTGTGAGGTCGTGGAATAAGGACTAAACAGGCCACTACAAGCTAATTTTACATTTGGAGAGCTTTATTAATACGCCCCCACCAGTATCAACCACAAAGAGCCATATCCTACCAGCAAGGCACTTCCTTGGGATGCCAGTCCTATATCTCTGGCTGCCACTGTCTTTGCTCCAAACTTTCTGGCTGCTGCGGTTTCTCCTGTCTACTCTGCCTCCTGCTCGCTGGGTCCCTGCTCTCATGCTGAAGGGTCAGTCGTATGTGGTGTCCAGCTCTGAGCACTTAGGCACTGCCTAAAGCATGTGTCCTAGCTCTGTTCACTCCCTTTCTTAGAACTCCCCTTCTGCCCAAGTCCCCAGTCTGCGTCTCGCTGCAGGCTAGCCTCCTTTATCCCTTGCTCTCAAGCCAAAGGTCAGGATAGAGTTAATCTAGCTCCCCAGCTACAGGATACTGCCTCAGCATGTATCTCTAGCTCTCCCTTTGTCTATGTGCTTCCCCCCCCCCCCATGTGGATTAAACAGCGCTCTTTTATTCCCACTTCAAACCGTTTGAATTGGGCAAATTAACACCTTCAACCGCAGCCAATCACACTTGTTGATGGCAGCGACTATCGCAATGATTCACAGCAATCCACAGTCCAGACCTTTGGCACGGGGATAATTAATTTAGGCAACAACAGGCATCCAGGAGTTTACCCAATGAGCCTCTTGTGGACAAAGGACTAACTTCATATCCCCAACAGTGTGCTTGGTAAATTTTAATATACATTATAAGACACGTATAATACGGGAGGGTGGTGCCTGGATGAAACACTGTATATTATTTTTAATGACTGGAACTCACACTCTCCCTTACATAGAAGTTACTAATTCATGTTATTGCGACCCCTGGTGCTCCGTCACCGTCCGCATCATAGTTTTGCTGGGGGCTCAATGAGGTGGCCGGTATGTATATATATATATATTATATATATATATATATCTATATTTATACAAACATAGAAAGTATAATCAAACATGCATTCATTTCTGGGCCCATACAAATCATTTATCTTGCACACTGGCATACACTTATAAACAAAGGGTTTTAGTAAATACATTAATCACATGACTGAAAGCGCTCCAACCACATCAGTAACCCGGCAGTGCTGGAAATGTTCGCAAACTCTAAACATTTTTACATTTTAATACGTTTAGCAACTTTGCATTTCTCATACTGCACTACTGGATCAATATAACAGGTTCTCATCTCACTTCCCCCCAGCACTTTGGCTTTTTAAATGAAGGAAGGAGGCCACCATCAATGCGTATATTAGGCATAGATTTATCGTATTATGAACATTCAAGTTTTGGGCAATGTATTGTATACTAATTAATTATAATCATTTTATTCCAATCCTGTTTTGAATTGAGCTTGTTATGGATTCGGAACTACTCAGTTTTGAAATCACTGATCCAACGAATTTTCAATTTTAAAGTTTATGAAGAAATGAATAATCAGAAAATCAAATACTAAACTATAAAGAAGACGCATTTGTAAAGGAAACCTTGACATTCTGAACTTAATAAGATCTGTGGAACTGCACTTCAAAATGAAACTCACCAGTTTCTTCTATTTATTACAATAACACATATTGGCATAACAACAATAAGGTAAATGCCATTATATGACGCATTATCCTGGCACCATTTATCTGTAACCAACTGCTAAAACAGAGAGAGCAAGAAGGTGGACCTCAACATCCATTCTATAAAAATTTTTGCACCAAATGTAATGGTGATACGGAAAAAATTCAATCATCAATAGTCAAATATAAAATTTCTAAAATGAAAAGTAGAAGAAATAAATTAAGTAAGCTATACAAAATCTATAGTTGTTTGTGGCATGTTGGAAAAAAACCTGTGACTTTCTCAAAAAAATGTTGCGTCTCAACGTGGCAGAGGGAGGTAATACAATTGAAGGGTATTCTATACAACAAGATCCGCATACTTACAAAACTTTTTTCAGATTTTTAAATCTGAGTTTGTAGATCTGAGAAATCATCATTTGAATCACAGCAATGTACAGTAAAGACCTGTCACTCAGACGTCAGAAATTAAATATGTTCCGCTCATCCTTGACCTTTACTAGATCTTTGGCTGCTGCCAGCACTACTCTTCTGCAACATTAGGAACAGGCAGAGTAAAGATGGCAGGAGGAGGGAGGGGGAGAGTGTAAGCATAAAGAAAAGAGCGATGTCCCTGGTGATGCTGTGCAGAACTTTTAGTGTCGGCCTACAGAAGGCATTTGGTGAAGGGGTGTGAGTGAAGGGAGGGTGGGGGAAATAAGGAGCTATTCACTATAACATTAAAATTTAAATGATTTATGATGAACTTAGATAAGTTGTGAGTACCCCATTTTACTTTTCTCATAATTTTTGTAGTTTTAAATAGTGAGTGAGTAAAGTGTCCCTTGTTAAAGCATGAGCTTCAACGCTGGCATCAATGTTTTTTATGCCATGATTTTGTTAAGTGTTTAATGACACAAGTGTTTAGAATGATTTGTGTAGAGACCGACACCCTGCTGCTTTAATTATCAAAATTATGTAAGTGGTTTTCTAATGGGTTTAAATGAAACTGATTCATAATATTATAGGAGGGATGCTAACCTAGTGTATTACCTCCACGCACAAGAAGAACAAAGTGCCATCATTAAGAGATTAAGTGAACCAACCAGATACATCGAGGAGCGCATCAGTGGAATAACAGGCAGGTACAGTAAAAATTTCCTGACACCATTTTACTGGTTCCCTTTGTCCCTATGTCAGACATGCTGACTTGTGGATAATCCTCAGTCGTCTCTCCTCAGACGGCAGGCTGTCTGTGATTGTCTGGCCTCTCAGGCCATCATGGACATGTCTGCCGTTCCGGCCCCTTGCTTGCAGTTTCATGCAGTACGCAGAGGAAGATCGAATGTAGTAAGATGGAGAGTATCTGTATAATACTATATAGTCGATTGGGGATGGGGGAGGGAGACCTAACTTATATACGGCCAAAAGCATAAAAAGGGTGGAACATGCCGCTTAACCCCTTTTCCATTTGAAGTGGAAGGAAGTGACACTACTGATAAAGTGATAGAACAATAGCTGAGGCAAGAGTATTTCATTAGTTTAAAAGCCCAACAATTGTAACATTTAATAAAATGTGCTGGCATTCAACAGAATTAATCTATAGCCGTTTTTGTAACTCTTCTGTAAATGTTTCTTGTTCTAAACATTTTCTCCCGCTCTTGTCCTCTGTAACACTTTCTGCATGAATTTTAAATAAAGATTTAAAGTTGACCAGTAAAATTGCATCCTGCATATTATATATTCAAGTAATATAAATTGTGAGTAAGCCTTATAAATGGATATTGATATTAAAGCGGAGGCATATGGTGGATTGGGCAACGAGGAAGGGGGGATAAGTATTGTGGGGGCTGCTACAAACCACGCAAATGCTAGTACGCGTAGAAGTTAGTCAGATTCATATGTAGATGGGAAGGTCTGATAGTTTGGGATCCATTGTGATTATGGGGGACTTGAAGGGCATGTCCATCTGCAAAGAACTTTTAATATATTTGTGGGGCACCCTGAGCCCACCCCCCGTTCATATTGTTAAATAAAGGGCAGAACTCTACTATCATTACTTATTCCGCCGGTGCTCTGTTTCCTGCTCGCCACCTCCGGCAAGCAGAGGGCGCGGACGCGAGAGAGCCAACCCACAGCCTAACCCAGTTTGAGTAAATAGTAGAGTACTGTGATACTTTAATGGACTTAAACGTTTTTTTTTAGTAGACAATCTTTCCGAGGGACAACCCTTCTTCCTCAGTCAGTAGCTAGTACTGATTGACACAAAGGGTAACAGAAAGTAAAAAGCAATTACATAAGATAAGATATAACCCCCCCATCCGCCCAAAAGTCCGGAGATATACTGAGGATGAGGGGTAATAATATGAGAGATAACGATCCCCGTCATACAGGGTGGGCCAAGGAGATAGTTCGCAGGGGGGGGATTAATGATGGGGATTCTGGATG